>PVLD010016201.1:0-45782 GCA_004027595.1 Dinomys branickii | reverse complement strand
ATTTTTATATAATGGAATATTATTCAGCTATAAAGAAAGACAGTTTTGGGGACTTTGTAGGCAAGTGGACAAAACTGGAGTCCATACTCATAAGTGAAATAAATCAGCGATACATGTGCAGGCAACGTATTGTATCACTGGTGTAAGAACCTGAGGGTGGGAATATAAACTAAGAGACATGAAGGAAATCTGTTCAAAACCAAAAACAGATGGGACGAAGGAAAGGAGAAAAGAAAAAGACAAAAATGTATGTATGTATATATGAATATACATATATGCAGGAGGGCTAACATGGTTCTACTCTTGTATTATATCACTTAATGCTAAGCAATAATCGATGACGGGTTACTTGATCAATCTTGCATGTCTCTATGTGTTATCCTGAACACACACTTCGAAGAAATCAATATGTAAAGCAGCAAGTATTGGTGTTTTTTTGTTGTTGTTGTTGCTGTTGTTGTTGTTTGCCTGTTTTCTTTTTTGTCTTTGGATTTTTGGTTTTTGTGTTTTTTCTGTTGTTGAGAGGATTAATTGTCTGACTAAATTTGCATGTCTGTATTTGGGTTCATATATTTACACTTCGAAGATATCAATGGATAAAGCAATAACCACTGTTGAGACCATATCACCTTGTGTATAGATTAGTTGTGATTGTACTATTTTTTATGCTAATTGGTGTCTGTTTGTCAATATGTTTTTGTACTTTTATTTAAAAAAAAAAATCTGCCCTGAGTTTTATAATCTCCTCCCTTCTTTGGGCTTTTGGTTTGGCTTGTTCTTCTTTTTCTAGAAGTTTGAGGTGCAGCGTTAGGCTGTTTATATGTGCTCTATCTGTTTTCCTTATGTGTGAGTTCATCGCTATAAATTTCACTCTGAGAACCGCTTTCAGTTGTATCCCACAGATTCTGGTAGGTTGTATTTGCATTTGCATTTGTTTCTAGATATTTTTCAATTTCCTCTTTAATTTCTTCTGTGACCCATTTGATGTTCAGGAGGTTGTTGTCTAATTTCTAAGTGTTTATGGGGTTTTTGGAGTTCCCTTTGTCATTAATTTCCAATTTCATTGCACTGTGGTCTGATAATACGTATGGGATCATTTCAATCCTTTTGCATTTAGGTAGGTATGCTCTATGGGCTAGAATGTGGTCTATTTTAGAGAAAGACCCATGTTCAGCTGAGAAAAATGTGTATTCTGATGTTGTGGGGTGGAACACTCTGCATGCATCTACTACGTCCATTTGTTCACACCTTTCGTTCAGGTCTGTTATTTCTTTGCTGAGTTTTTGTCTAGTTGACCTGTCTCTTTGCGTCAAAGGAGTGTTTAGGTCCCCTATAGTGTTATTAATTATTTGGCTTTTTCATGTCCGTTAAGATTTGACTTATAAAGTTTGGTACTCCAGTATTTGGAGCATAAATGTTTAGGATTGTCATCTCTTCCTCTTGCAGCTTTCCCCTAACTAGTATGTAGTGACCTTCTTTACCTCTTTTGATTGTTTTTGGATTGAAGTTTACACTGTCTGTAAACATAACAGCTACCCCTGCTTTTTTCTGGAAACCTGTTGCATAGAAGATTGTTTTCCATCCTTTACCTTTCAGTCTGTGGATTTCCTTTTGAGTAAAATATGTTTCCTCTGTGCAGCAGATGGCTGGATTTTGTTTCTTAATTCATTCTGCCAATCTGTTTCTTTTGACTGATTAATTGAGGCCATTTACATTAATGATTTTAACTGTTACATGTTGGCTTATTCTTGTCATGCTATTTACTTGTTGCATTCCTATTTTTGCTATCTCTTTACTTCCTTGTTCTGCTTGAGGGTTCTTTTCTATTGTTGTTCTTGAGATTGTGGTCACTTTTTTCTCTTTCTAGAATATCTTTTAGTACTTTTTGTAATGTTGGTTTGGCACTCATGAAGTTTTTCAGTTGTCCTTTGTCATGGAAATATCTTATTTCTCCATTGAATTTGAAGGATAGTTTTGCAGGATATATCAGTCAGGGTTGGAAGCTGTTTTGTCTCAGAATCTGTAAGACTTCTCTCCAAGCTCTTCTGATTTCATGATTTCTGTTGATAAGTCTGCTGTGATTCTGGTGGGCTTTCCTTTATAGCTGATCTGTTTCTTTTCTCTAGGAGCTTTTAATACTGTGTTCTTTTGCTGAATGTCTGGTATCTTGACTATTATATGTCTGGGTGTGGTTTTATGTGGGTTATGGCTCATTGGGGTTCTATATGCCTTGATTAACCTCACTTCAGTATCTTTTATCATGCTTGGGAAATTTTCTGTTATTATTTCTGCAAATATTCTTTTTATATCATTTGTTTTGCTTCTTGCTGTTTCATTGACTGCTATTACTTGGACATTATTTCTTTTTGCCTCAACTTACAGCTGTTGGATTAATTTTTCCTGAATCCTTGATGCTGTTGCATTTATTTTTCCTTGATCCGTCCTTTCATGGTTACTAGCTGCCTTGCTGTCTTCAAGATCTGAAATTCTATCTTTAGCTTCATTCAAGTGGTTTTGCAAGCTTTCAATGGAAGTTTTCATTTCCTGGCAATCACTACTCATGGTTAGGAAGAACTAACGTTGTGACAATGGTCATACTATCAAAATTGTTATACAGATTCAATGCAATTCCCATTAAACTACCATTAGCATATATCACAGATCTAGAGAACACATGCCTTAAATTCATCTGGAACCAGAAGAGACCCAGAATAGCAAAAGCAATCCTGGGCAACAAGGACAAGTCAGGTGGAATCACAATCCTTGACCTGAAATTATACAACAAAGCTACTGAAATAAAATCAACCTAGTACTGGCTAAAAAGCAGACCTGAGGATCAGTGGAGCAGATTGGAAGATGCAGCCATAACCACAAACACACTCAGCCACCTGATACTTGACAAAGGGGCCAAACAAGCCCACTGGAAGAAAGATAGCCTCTTTAATAAATGGTGCTGGAAAAATTAGCTTGCCTCTTGCTGAAGACTGAAAATAGACCCAAGTCTATCACCACGTGCCAAACTCAAGTCAAAATGGATCACAGATCTCAATATTAAAACAGGAACTCTAAATCTATTGGAAGAGAAAGTAGGTAAAAATCTTGAAGACATAGGAGTAGGCAGAGAGTTCATGAACAAAAATCAAACTGCAAGGGAAACACTTCAAAGAATCAATAACTGGGACCTCATCTTACTGAAAGTTTTTGCACATCTAAAGAAATCATTAGTAAAGTGTAAAGAAAACTCACAAATTGGGAAAAAATCCTAGCTGGCTGTCCCTTGGACAAAGGTCTTCTATCTAGAACATACAAAGAATTAAAAAACATGTACTGCCCAAATTCAAAGACCCAATCCGGAAATGGTCATCTGAGATGAATACACACTTCTCAGATAAAGAAATACAGATGGCAAATAAATATATGAGAAAATGTTCTACATCTTTAGTCATTCGAGAAATGCAAATAAAACCAACATTGAGGTTTCATCTTACCCTAGTAAGATTGGTCAGCATTAGGAAATCATCCAATAACAAATGCTGGTGAAGCTGTGGAGAAATAGGAACTCTTCTCCACTGCTGGTGGGAATGCAGACTGGTGCAACCACTGTGGAGAGCAGTTTGAAGATTTCTCAGCAAAATAGATCTAGAGGTCCCATTCAAACCATCTATTCCCCTTCTGGGTATTTTCCCAGAAGATCTGAAAACATCATATCACCGTGATATATGTGCACCCATGTTTATAGCAGCACATTTTATAATAGCTAAATTGTAGAAGCAACCCAAATGTCCATCCACAGAGGACTCGATAAAAAACTGTGGCATTTTTATATAATGGAATATCACTCAGCTATACAGAAAGACAAATTTGAGGCTTTTATAGGCAAATGGTTGCAATTAGACACCATACTTATAAGTGAAATAAATCAGATATACATATGCAAGCAATGTATTGTATCGCTAGTGTAAAACCTGAAAGTTTATACATCCTATAAATTTGGATGTATAAAGGGAATCTGCTCAAAAATAAAGTGTAAATGGGATGAGCGGAAGGGGAAAAGGAAGAAAGGGACAAATGTGTATGTACGTGCAGGATGGCTAACATGGTTCCACTATTGACTTACATCACTTTATGGTAAGGAACAGTTAATGATTCGTTGTTGGATCAAGATTGTACATCTATATGTGTTTTCCTGAGCATACACTTCGAAATTATCAATATGTAATACAACAACCACTGTTAATTCCCCTGTCACTTTATCTATAATTCAATTTTGATTGTACTGCTCTTGTGCTACTTTGTGTCTCTTTGTTAGTTTTCCTTTTTCCTTTTTTTCTTTTTTTACTTTAAAAAAATGTAAAGGTCAAAAATGATTTTAATGTGAGAGAGGGACAGAGAGGAGGGGAGGAAAGGAGGGGTCATTCACACCCAAAGAGCCCTGGCTTTCTTACTGTAACTGCGACTGTTGGCACTTGCTCAGAGAATCCATTCTCGATTACTTCTGAATTAAGTGTGTGTACGCTTCCCATTCATAAGTCTGGATATGACTTCCAGGTTTAGAACACTTTCCATTTGCTCTTCACTCAGCTTCTAGATCTCCACAGCATCCACTGTCCAGTGTGTCTGAGGTAGGATTGTTTCTAGCCTGGCATCCTAAGTTAGACAGAGGTTGTGTTTTTCCTCCAGTGCAAAGTCTGTTGTCCTGTTGTATCTCTTTCTTTCTGAAGCTTCCTTGGACACTGTATAAGATATATTCACATTACTTTCTTAAATCTAGCTTTGTATATTGATGAGTTAAATCATTAAGAAGTCACTTACAAGGGGCTGGGGATATAGCTCAGTGGAATAAGTGCTTGCCTAGCAAGTGCAGGGTCCTGAGTTCGATCCCCAGTACCGCAAAAAAAAAAAAAAAAGAAGTCACTTACATAGAGTATGGATAAATATTTCGCAAATAACTTAGGGTATAGATTAACATAGAAAATGAAAGTGTGAAATTAGGCCAATTTTTCTTCCCTTCCATTTAGAAATTGTTAACAAAGCATTAGTTCTATCTTACAACATGTCAAGCTCATCAATGATTGTGTTGATAGCATGGCATTTTCATCAGAGCTATCATATATGTTACTGTATATTCTCCTTGTAGGAATAATTCATTATTCCATGTTCAGTTCAAATTCTGCCTCTGAACTTTTAGCAAATATTGAAGCAGACGTTTACCATTTAATGAGTTCACAAGCTGTTGCCTGTATAGAGTATGGTACATATGTTTGCCATTCTAAATGGCCCATTTGAGCTGAATTGCCATTGCAGCTAAATACCTCTTTACTCATTTTTGGAGCAAAAACAAAAAAGCAGAACAATAAAATTGTTTCAAAGTAATGGAACATTTCTCTCCAAAGGGGGGAAAGAATTCTCTCCATCATTACAAAATAATCAAAGAGAAAGAGAGTATAGGCCAGGGTATAAATCTTAAAGAATAATTTCTAAAATTCTGACAGGATGAGGTCAGTTAGAAAACTGCCATTGTTCTGATGACTATGGGTTTGATGACCCCTCAAACCCATGCTTTTGGTTGGGTCCATAGAGCGGCATTTTGGGGAGGTGCTAGAAGTCAAGGCCGGTGGGAGGACATTAAGTTATTTATTGGAGGTCTGGCTGCAAATGGGAGGCGGGGTCCTGGATTGTTTTTATTTTGTTTCCTGGTAGCTGGAGGAGCAGATTTCTTCTCCCACATGTGGCCTGACATTGCTAATTGACACCCTGCAGAGGACCAAAGCAAGGGGATTATCCAGCCTTGTTCTGAAAACTCCAAAGCAAGGAGTCTCAAAAACCTCTTTACATTTAGTACATTGATTGTCCCCTATATTTAACTGCACAAAGCTGACTAATGGAGCACCTACACTAACAGTTTGTACTTGTATATTTTGAAGGAAACTGTCTGCCAAAAAGGAGAAACTACTAATGATAGGAACCATGGTTGCCGTGCTGCGCAGATAGTAAATCTGTTACTCTTCTTTCTGTGTAAACCTGGAGGAGCGAGCAAAACTACTTCTCTCTTTATCTTAAATCAAAATACAACAGAACAAATGATTCTAAAGCCAGACTATGGTAGCTGACCCTTTACAAAAATTAATACTGATATCATACTCACAACATTAAATTGCCTGATGTAAAATGGAAATCAAGAAAATTAAATCACCACACAATAAAGGAACAATACATTCTAAATCAGTCATGAAAAATTCTCCCAGTGAAAAATTGGACAGCACAGAATTGTCCTTTGAGAAATTCACAATAATATTTGCTTAATATGCTGATGGACTTATCAAGGTTCTTGAATAAAATTGATTTACAATATGGTGGGGACTTTCCCAACTGGCCTGTGAGGAAGGTTAGGTGTAAGAGAGCTTTGAAGTGCAGACTGTTCCTGAGCATGACTCCCTTAAGAGCAGAGACATGAAATCAAATTAGGCCGTTAATATTAGGCAAAATAAATTGATTGTAATTCATTTCACCAGTTGAAGCCTTACTATCTTAACAGGATTAATTGAGATATGCAATTCTTTTAAATATGCAGTGGAAATCTTCTTTCAGGAGTATAATCCTGTCTCCAACTCAACCTTTTTTCCACTTTTATTATTGGAAAACAACAGTTGATTTTGGAAAATTTTCCAAATAAAATCAGTTTGGTTTGTAAATTGTAGACCTTTTGGATGTGAAAACTCTGATTTATGGTCTTTCATTGGGACTTTAGTCCAGGATGATTTTCTCTTTGATATGCTAGTTGCATGACAAAACATCTATAATAAAATATTCCAAACTTTTTAAAACAGCACACAAAAAAAGCATAATTAAAATTTTCTCTTTTATTTTTTCTTGCTCCATTTCCTTTCTGTTTTCCTATTTACTTATTTTCACTTTTGATGGCCAGTATTAAGGAGTTTAGCAATCTCTTTCCACATTTCATTACTTCAAATTTCAAACATATTTTTGCATGTTTAGAATTCGGTTTTCACAAAACTGAATTTGCAAGTTTTTATACTTCAGTGTGTTTTTGATGTTTGCATTTAACAAATGTAACAAGAATCCCTCTGAGTCAACTGAATTATTTGAATGTTTCCTAATGGCTCCATGAAATTATATGCTAATGTATTATGAAGCTCCACTATTGATTTGCATTTTTATAAGAAAAGTGTTGCAATAATCACCATTTACAAGTACGTCCAGCTCCTAGATAAGACCGCTTTCTTTGAGAGGAGTAAGATCTCAGGAGTGAGCATAAATTGAAGGATGTGTGCATTTTAGAGTAGATACTGCCAGAATCTATTTCTCCTTCTCAAAGCAGTGTATAAGGATACCCTTTTTCCATATTTTCATTGGCAATGAATGGTTGGTTGCTTATCCATAGAAGGTTTGGTTTTTTTGATGTGGCTTAGGAATGTTGTTTCATTTTCATTTCATAGGGACAGGGGAAATCCTCATAACTTATTGGAAAGTCTGCCCACTATAACTGACGCGAAGAGAAATGCCGGCGCTCCGTGGCACGCACGCGAAGAGAAACGCCGGTGCTCCGTGGCACGCACGCGAAGAGAAACGCCGGCGCCACGTGGCACGTACACGGGCCAACTTGGGAGCTTTTGTCTCTGCACTTCTTTAATCCAGTCCGATTATCACACGTCCCTCACCACAGCTTCAATAAGTCTGAGGTGTCTTGCAGAGCATTCCTCATATTTTATTCTTTTCTCTTTTTGAGACAGAGTTTTGAAAAAGTCTATGTAGCCCAGGCTGGCCTCCATCTCACGGTAATACTCCTGCCTCAGCCTCCCAAGTGCTGGGAATATAGGCGTGCTCCACCATGCCTGGTTTCTAATACCCTGTTCTTAATGATTGCATTGACCAATCTTAATTATTTTCCTCATAAATTTTAGTGTTAACTGCCAATTCTTTTAAACCCAGTTTTATTTGATATTTCCTAATTATTTTATGATATGTTAGAAGTTCTTTTTTATTCATTATGAGTGGGCTTTGTTGAATTCCTGCCTTTAAGGACTGATGTTTTCATCAGTTCTGGTTAGCATTCAGATAAAATATTTCTAATTACTTCCAAGAACTTTTTTTTTATAGTATACATTTTCTTTCAAAGTCTATTATATCTTTTCTGTGTTTCAACTTCATGTTTTCCATTTCTTTACCTTCCTGGAATCATTTTTCAGAACTTCCAATTGAATCTTTTTCTTATCAAGCATATGTAAATTGACATTTGGTCCTCTTAAATTTTAATTGCATGTCTTAAGTTTTACTTTAGTTCTCATTTCTAGAAGTGTTTGGTTTAGTTTCAAGACCTTTATTATTCTTACAGAGTTTCAATATCTTTTAAAATTTACTTAAATAATTGAACAATTATTTTATTTTCTCCATCTGATTTCAATGGATCTGCAAGGCAAAAGGCAGATTTGTGCCTTATTTATGTTGCTGAATTTGCATTTTCAAAGGAATCTGGTTGCTGAAAATTATTTGAACTTTACTCTCAACTTCACAGTAACTTAAAATAATAATTTTTAAGCTTTTAATGTATTGCTGTTAATTGTCCTAGTTCAGGAAGAGTTTGTTACATATTAAGGCCTCCAGTGTTTGACAAGAAGGTTTCAGGTTTTTAATCAATGTTTTCATGGATTTTAAATTTTGAAAGTATGACTCATGTTGAAATTGCATTAACATTTTGTTAGCATTGTTTCTTGTTTAAACTAGATGTATTTTCCCTAGTAGGCTGAGTTCTCTGCATGATTACTGTTCAAGATAATCTGCTTATTTTAAATCTCTCTCAGGGTTCTCCTTTCCCCGGCTACATGTTACATAGAATGTAGGTAAGGCTGGTATAGTCTCTCCAGCAGCATTTCTACAAGTTGTGATAGATTCAGTGGCCTCCAGTCTCCAGCATTCTTAGTATACAGTCATCAACATGTCTCTTCTCTAATGAAAAACAGAACTTTCTGCTCCCAGGATACTTCTTGGTCACAGTGTTGGGTCTCAGGGATGTCTAAAAAGTCAACCTACCTGAGTAACTTCAAAGCAAGAGAAATCCATTACAAGAATGTCTTTTTCTTTCCTGTATGTGGGTGTTATAGATTAAATTCTCTATAGTGACGTTCGCTTTTCTATGAAGCTGGTCTTCTCTCAGTGCTCTGTATCAGTCAGGAGAAGCACTGCATCCTTTTGCCTGTGACAGGTTGTTAACACACACCGCTCTGGACCTTGTCCTTTACCCTGACCGAGTACGCCCCTCTCAGAAGTTGGTAAGGGGAATAGGAGACATATGCTCAGGCAGCTCTCTCTTCAGAATAATTATTGGCCAGATTATTAAATTTCTTGTAAAATTAAACTGCTATTAGTAATAAGGATGTTATTAGTTTCCTTTTTCTAAAAAAAGAATTTATTTATATAATCCAAAAGAATAGTTTTTCCTTATTCACTTACTTTTCAAGATTTTAATTTTGTTGACCACGTGGTTGAAAATGATTCTGCTCATCCAGCTGTTATTTCTAATTACTTATCTCAGTTTTTTAAAAGAAAAAATGGAAATTCCAGTCACTAACTGAGTCTGCAGAGAAATAGAAGTCTTGGCCTTTAGGATATAATCAACTCTACTATTTCCCAGAGCTCAGTCTCACCTGTTCGAGCCATCTGTGGATCCGGATTTATGGCTGCAGTTGTGAGCTGCTGTCAGGAGCACATGAAAGAGACTTAGTTGAAGAAGAAACTTTTAAAGGATTAATTAAGAACCTAGTTACAGAAATATAAGAAAAGAAGTGAAATATTGAATGAAACATGCCATTCAACCTAAATTTGAAATGTTCCTCTATAAAGAGGCTGTACAATGCAATACTTGATAGTACTGACCCATACTGTCTTGGTTCAAAATATGTATTTTTGCCATTTATTGCATTTGTAACCTATATAAATTACTTAATTTACAATGCCTCAATTTTTTACCTATAAAGTGATGATAATACCTTTTACTTATTTACTCAAGTACTCATGCATATTTCAGTAAGCCCTATAAAAATAAAACTATTACTAAGAAATTGAGAATGTGTAGAAATGAGGCTGTGTCAGAATTCTTTGACAGTAGTAAAGTAAATCTAGGGAGTCAGGCTAGGGTAAAATGCATCCGGTTTGGCATCATGATAACATAATATGATAGCAGATATTGGGAAGTAAGTTCATTAACTTCTCTGGCCCACAATTGTTTCTTTTGTAAAATATGTATAATAATATTGCCTTACTGGAGTTTTAACATTAGAAACATGACCATAAGGCCAATACTATGCAACCTTGTATAAAACAGCCTTTTAGTAAGTCTCTAATAGCTTGTTAGTACTCTTATTATAAGTTAGTGACTAAGACCTGCTGAAATGAGCATCTTTTCTGCCTAATCCCTTTGCATGGAATCAAACAGAACTGGAAAAAGTAGTACTTTCAAAATTTCTGTTGTAAAATGAAGACTGCTTAAAACTGGTTCATAATAATTATCAAATAAGTTAGCAGCATACACTTAATTCCTTTCCTTTTTTATATAAATCTTGCTTATTTTAATTTCCAAATCATGGAGAAAAGCAAAAGAAATCCACTGGTGTTCCCAGGCTTTTAATATTTCGTGCCATAAAAATGGACTTTCAACATGATGAAAATTAAAACTAGACCCATGTCTATCACCATGCCCTAAACTAAAATGAAAATAGATCAAAGATCTAAATATTGAAACAGAACCACTAAGTGTGCTATAAGAGAGAATGGGTGTAAGTCTCAGAGACATGGGTGTAAACAGAGACTTCATGAGCAAAGTTCTGATGGCACAAGTACCGCAAAGAATCAATAACTGGGGTCTTACCATATTGAAAAGCATTTGCACAGCAAGAGAAATCGCCAAGAGAGTGACAGAAAGAAAACCGTATCATTTGTGCTTCATGCAAAGGACTCATATATGGAACATTTAAATAATTAATGAAAATCAGACCCCCAAAGTTTAATGACCCAATCCAAAAATGAGCATCTGAAATGAATAGCTACTTCTCATAAGAAGTACAATCACAAATAAACATATGAAAACAATGTTCAACATCATTAGTCATTTAAGAGATGGAAATCAGAACAACACCGAGATTCCCCCTCATCCCGGAAAAAATGGCTGTTATCAAGAAATCAATAACCAATGCTGGAGGGGCTGTGAGGAAAAACGAACCGTTCTCCACTGTTGGCAGAAGTGTAGACTAATGCATCCACTGTGGAATCAGTATGGAGATTCCTCAGAAAAATTAGCACGAGAGACCCAATTTGACCCAGCTATTCCCTTTCTTGGTGTCTTTCCAAAATACTTTAAAACACCGTAGTACAGCAATATATGTACACTCATTGGTATAGCAGTACAGTCTGTAATAGCTACATCTCGGAAACCACACAAACACCCATCAACCAAGGAACGGGTAAAAAGGATGAGGTCTAGTTTTATACAATGAAGAGCTACTCAGCAGTAAAGAAGGGTAAACCTGAGACATTTGGATGGACCTTGAGGCCATAAACTTAAGTGAAATAAATCAGACACACATGTTTAAATATTGCATTGTCTCTCTGGTGTGAGAAGCTGAAAGTGTAAATAAGAACAAAAATGTATAATAGATATTGTGAAATAGGGAGAAATTGTTCAAAATGAAAGGGGAAATGGAAGAGGAAGGCAGGGAACAGAAAAACTGAGAAAAAAGGATAAAGTGGAAATAAAGCTTGTAAGTAAAGGGAGAAAGCGAGGAGAAGGGAAAGAAGAGAAAAGAGGAAGTAAGACATACCACGGGCAGGCACACATGCCCTGTGACAGGTGGGAGTCATCCCTGTGATGAATTGTGTGTGTCTAAATTGTACCAAAAAAACTTAATAAAAAAGAAATAAAGAAAGTAAGGTGGAAGGAGAGAAGAGAAAATGCAGTGATGCTCTCTACACCATTTCTTCACAATAGCAAGAACAGACAACATATATACCCACCTACGGTGATTAGGGATCGGTTACATATCTTATGGTACATGGCAAGTCCCCAGGCCTACTTTTGTATTGGGGTAGAGTTCGCTAAATAACAGCAGACCCACCATTAGGCAGACGTTGGTCTGAGCTAGAATTCCATGGCGAGAGGAAGCAGTAGGAGGTGCCTCTGGTTCTGACCCCATCGCTCCTTACCAGCTCATAGCGGGGTTCTCTCTCGGGTACCTCAGATTTCCCTTGCCCAAACAAGACTTCTTCATTATAGATGGTGATTTCAAACTGGTTTCTTAAGCTCTGGGCATCCAGCCTTTCACTTCCTCCACCTGAGTACCATGTCCCTTTGGTATCACTGCTGGTGACTTGAAATGACTTTTCTAAGCCACTTTATTATATCTGGTGCCCAGTAACAAAGAATCACATTTATCTGCTCCACAAATTTTCTGAGCCCCAAGGAGTACCATAATCTTAAGTGGAATAACAGTCAACTTTTTTCTGTCACTTTTGTCTAGTTTTGATTCTTAGGTGGAAATCTGGTACCATCTCTCTCTTTGACAGCTACATGTACTGTATTTCAAAGCTTCTAAGTGATCACAAATGTGTTTAGATTTAACCCCATCACTTTTGACATTTGCCTCAATAATTCTTTGTGGTCAGGGGTTGTTGCATATGTGAGATGCTTAGCAATATCCCTGATCTCCACATATTCGATGCCAGAAACATGGCCTCAGTCACGACAACAAAAATATCTCCAAACATTGGTAAATGTCTCGTGGGTTGTGAAATTCTCCCAAGCTCAGAAGTTCTCCTGCAGTGTTAGAAGGGACCACCTTGCTTTGTACCCATAGAGAAATACCAGAGACAAAACAGTATTACTCCTCTGAATCCGAGTCTGAATACGCGTCTCTGAATATGAGACTGTACCAACCACTGCTACATTTCTCATTTTAAGTTTTCCACTGGGGAGGGTCTTAGGAATCATGGAGCAGAATTATCTCATTGCTGCTGAAACCCAGATGCGCTTCACACTCGCTTAGGTACTGGGACAGTAGAAAGGAGAATAACAATATTCTTTGCCTCGTACTACACACTTGTGTTTACATGCACCTACGTAGATTATATTTCTAAGAAGTATTTCCTAAGAAAGAATGACATAGAACCGTATTTACAGACATGGGAAGTTGCATAAGCTGTACTTTTAAACCAACAAATCAGAAGTTAAATATTAATTATATGGTCTATTTTTTATTTGACAGGTAAAAATTATATATTTCTATATATCATTTGATGTTTTGAAATATGTATACAGTGTGGTATATCTAAGTCACTACTTAACCTCTGTACTACTGTACATGCTTACCTTTTACGTGAAAGACACTTAAATTGCACATTCTTACCAGTCTGTGAATGTATATTTATTTTCAATTAACAGTGTTCATTGGTACATAGCCTTGGGGCTACAGTATGATATTTTGATAGAATCATGCAATGTGCAATGAACACACTGGGATACTTGGTATGTCCATCACCTCAAATGTCCATCATCTCTTTGTCTGGGAACATTGAAAATCCTCTCCACTAGCTCCTTTGAAATCTAAAATTAGATGTTGACTGACGTTACCCTACTTCGTATGGACAATTAGAAGTTATTCTCCTCCTATCCAGTTGCCTCTCCACATCTGCTCACTGTCCACTGCTCAATTTGTCTTTCTGGCCCCACCTCCCAGCCTGTAGGAGCTACTGTCCAGTGCTGTGCTCTCACTCTCTCTAGCTTGTACAGCCCATCTGGGAGCAGGTAGCACTCGCTTTGCTGTGCTGGACTTGTCTTATTTAACATAGTGTTCTTCAGCCTCATACTCCCTGAGGTAAGTGAAAGGATATTTACTACATTTTCTTTACCTGATCATCTGTCAATTGACACCTTGATTTTTTTTTTATATATTGCTAATGAAAATAGTGATACAAAAAGCTTGGGTTTCAGACATCTCTTCAATATGTTGATTTCCTTTCTTTAGGCTGTATCCCCAGTAGTGAATTGCTGTCTCTTACAGAAATACTTTTCTAGTATTTTAAAAATGACAACTCACTATTCACAAGAAATATATATCCATATATGATACACATAGACACAGGTATATGTCCACCCATGACTCAGAGTAATATAGATGGAACATTAATAATTCTTTAAGAGTAGCTTAAATGTGTAATATAATTACTAAAGCTTTTCAAAAGTACACACTTAAATGTTAATTAACTGTTTCACAACAGTTAATTATACTATTTTTTTAATTTTCCAAATTAAAAATAGTATAGCTGGCTGTTATTTCCCAGATTAAAAATTGTAAAAAAAAAAGTATGAGACATATTTCTGGACACTATAGCTCAGTTAGATAAAAGGAATGGAATATAGAGCGCAATGGGTTGTCAAGTAAATACACCCATTATGTCCCTAAGTTACTTCCAGTGGTTTAGTGACATAAATGAACTTAGTGAAAACCTATTCCAAGTTAAAAACCAATGATATTAATAATTAACAAACATTTTTAAAATACTTATTTTAAAGAATAAGCATAATATGAAAAAATCTTGAATCCAGACTATAAAAACCATTAAAAATAAATTAGAAAAAATAATATCATCAATATTAAACAAGAGAGCACTTCACAAGTGTCAATGAATTTGCAGCTCTCTGGTCAAAATTCTTTCTAATAGCATATATTATGCTACATTTTATAAGTAATGTTTTATGCATTTCCAATGATTCCTCCAACTTCTTTTACTATGCTTATTTCTTAATTTTTAATTAAGCTTTTCGTTAACCTTTCAAACACAATCTATTTATATTTTCCTTGATTTCTTCCCTGAATTGTGACATAGGAAATAAATTAAGATGTGTTTATGCCAAATATCAACTTTTATGCTTGAAAAATTATTAAATTTTCATCTATCCACTTCCCAGCATCCAGTGAATTTGATCTCCTTCCATCCTTTTTAGGGTTACAAGTATTTCTGTGAAAGTCTTTCCAGACTTACCTCCATGAAGTTGGTCATTTTTCTCTCACTTCTTCTTCACCTCGTTAGTGACTTCCTTCAGAGAGAGAACCTGGAGACACCTAAAGACTAGGCAGAGCATTTAGGAAGCTACTGGATTTAAGTCTACATAGTCCAGATAACATTGGTACCAGCAGGGCTAAATCTGGACTCTAATATTCTTCAATAATACGATGAAACTCCAGGATATGTGCCCATGCTTTCACCATTTTCATAACCAAATTACTTCTACAGTAGCAACACTTCATTTACATAGTGATAATGGTAGCTCTGATTCTTCTGTGTCACTTTTGTCTCCTACAGTTAAATGTCTATTCCACATTTCTGGGAGAAAAAAACCCCTGATGAGTATGAAACTTTTTGTTGGTATTCCCCATGATGTATATGTCAGTGAACTATCAAAGGTGGGTGCTTCCTGAGTCAGATGACCACCTTTTACCCAACCAGTGTGTTTAGAGGAATAGCAGTACTGCAAAACATTGCTTTATAGGTCAAAACTGAGTATTTCTCTGCTACTTTCCTTAAGGAGGCAAGAAGGTTTTTCAGCAATGACTGAAAACCCCAGTAAAAGACAAAATAAAAACTTGATCATTATTCCTAATGCAGGCATTTTCCTGAGATCCTGTTAGTCTGAACAGATTATTTTCAATTTCTATTCTTTAAAGTATAGATGATTTATTTGAATTTCATGGAGCTCCCTGACAATCTCAACCTATTGCTTTTTATTTTCATCTCTGTCCCCAGGACAATCACTGAACCAAAGGCATTTCTTCAGGTGCTATATGATTCAGCTTCCATTATCAGCAAAGCTGACTCACAGAGAAAGAGTTGAATTTAATGATGTTGTATTGTAAATGCACAGAAATCAATATATGCCAAACGGAAGAGAAGAAATCAAAGCACACAGGGACATCTTACTGTCAAACTTCTAAAAGCACTTTGCCTACAGTGGAGAGTAGACAAAATTCTAATAACATGCATCCCTCCATTGTGGCCGTTATATTAAGACAGCAGAAAAGTAAAGGAGCAAATAGCAGCAACAGAATATTGCGAATATGTGCTAAGGAGATTAGCGCAAAGCAAATACAAACTGAAATTCCTAAGTATTATATTTAAATATGTGTCTAATGTCTAATATGCAGTAGATAGCTCTGTGATATGTTTTGTTGTTTTTTAGTTTTGAATGATATATTTATTTTACACAATCTCTGATGGAAGAAAAATGTTACATAATTAGCTTATGCCTTTTCTTTAATAGGGAACATTATGCATGAAGTCATCCTTATGTAACCTAAGCTGTCATAGTAGCTCTTAACCCAGCCCCTCCATGAAGCTGATATTCTTATAACACATTATGGCAATTTTATGATTGGTAGGTTTTCTAAAATAATGAGATTTTTCTTTAAAAATGAATAAAGAATCAGCACCATGAGGATAAATTTGTCTTTGAATTTATCTCATAATTTAAAATGTGTTGATGTTCTAGTATTTACTCAGGTAATTTCCCGTAGTTTGTGAAACAAAAGCCTTTGTGTCTAATCCCTACAACCAACAGTGGTTGTCATTTCATAAATGTTCGTGTTTTTCAGAGAAATTTTGTGAGCCGTACCTTGTTTTGTCTTTACACTACAGGTTATACCCTACAAAGTAAGTGCAGGTATATTACTGTTTCATAGATGAGAAAATGGTGATTCAAAATTAACTAGCTTAACCAAAGTTATAAAACAAATTGACTGAAAAAAGAAAACAGTTTGAGTGAGGAACACTTAGATAGGGACACTTTATGCCTTTTTTTAAATAGGGAAAAGTCATGGGTGAAGTCATGTTTCCATAAACTAAGATGTCATTTTAGCTCTGAACAGATCAAGGCCCGCCAAAAACCTGATATGTTCCCATCAGCTATGTCCAGATTCCCGCTAGACAGCATGTCCTGATCTGCTTGTATTCTCTGTCCTGCTTGCACATGGAAACAGAATGCAACCCACTTTAAAAACAAATCCCACTACTGCACTGATATCTACATTCACATACATTTGTTGTATTTTCTGATGCAATATTTAACCCAGAAGGCTAAAAATGTGAATGTGAATAAGTTTTTAAAATTTCAAGAGATGTCACGCACTGTTAGAACATTAGTAGTGTAGAATAAATAAGTGACTGTCATAGATAGGAATCATGGTAGCTATAGAAAACCCTTGTAGTAAATATATCAGGTATATGATATTATACATTTTGATTTCATGAGTTTTAAATGATGTATTTTTACAATTGAGGAAATTGAGTTATGGGGAAGAATGATTTGCTCCAGATCCCAAAACTATTTCACACTTTTACTAGCGAATAACTGTAAGAGCTGTATTCAGTTTATCCATAAAGGTAGCATACTGAAGAAACTATCTAAATGATTTTCCAGAAAATGGTAGTGAATCAATCTTAAAATACCCTGATTACTCTATGGAGACACTGAGATTTTGACCTACTAAAGCACAGGAAGCTACACCAAAGAGGTTTGCAATCTTCTAACTTACATCCTTTTGTTAACAGTAAGAAATGACTAGTTGTAAAAAAAAAAATCTAACAGGAATTACACAGCTCAACACTTGACCTTAGAAAACAAAATAGATTTGATTTTATAAATGTTGCTAAGCATGTTAGAGAGGTTTAGTTTGTGATACTAACAATATTTAGCCTCAAAACAAAAAGTTCTGTCACATAAACAAGTGTTTGAATGAACAGTCCTTCAGGCTTTCAAATTTATAGTGTAAAAAATTATATAAGCTCTACTATTATTGTTAAAAGAATTTATTTAGGGTAGCTATTTCAAATATACCTTAAATATAAAGAGAACAGCATGTTAGTTTTGAGAGTGAAATATGGACTTGACTGCTCAGGTAGACTGGAATTAAAGTGCCCTGGCTTCAAATCCAAGTGCTCTCTCTCGTCCCTCTAGAAGAGTAAGAATTTTACAAGAAAGTGTTGAAATATGTCTACAAAAATATGTTTGCTTTTGAGGATAATTGCCATCATTTTTTCCCTTTTACTACAAACACAGTTCCCTTGTGAGTCAAGGACATGTGTTCTCTATGCACCCTGAGAATTTGCTATGGTGCCCTTTGTGGTCTTCAATGGTATCATTCAACTTTGCTTAATGCCAAACTTATTGTATGGTTTTTCCCCAATTTTCTAATTTGTTAATCATATTTTCTACATTTTTAAAATCACAGCTGCTTCCCTTGTTTCACTCCCAAATCTTTTTTTTTTTTGAAACAGGGTCTAGCTGTGTCATTCAGGCTGGCCTCAAACTTGCAGTGTGCCTCCTGCCTCAGCCTTCCAAGGGCTGAGGTTACAGACATGCACCACCACCCTAGCTAACTCCCTAATTTCTTTTAATTTGATGACTTTGTAACTTTTATTACGGAAATTTATGATCTGAGAAATTCATTATTGTATGCCATGGAGTTTTATGAGCTTTCAGAAAGCTAGGTCAATCATGAAAGAACTAGGGAAGTGATATCCCAGAAGAAAATGACCCAGGCAGAGAAGAAATTACCAAGGTGCTCCTTGAGTTTGGTAAGCATGGATGAGCCCGTGGCTGGGCAATGATGTCTTTGGCATGAGGAATAATACTGCCTGCGCAATGACGGTACTTACCTTCTGCTCTCACTCATGGCTTGGCTATGAGCATGCTGAGAAGGTTCTGGGGACATTGTTTTGTAGAAGAGAAACAATTTCACTTGTACTTTAAAATAATCATTTTGGTAACTTCATTGATAATAAACTGAAAGGGCCAGGGAGGACATATTGAGATGTGTTTGCAAGCAACAATTTTAGTCTAAGGAAGAGGCTATAGTGGTCTGATTGAGAAACATTGAAAGTATAATCCTGGGTTGAACTATGAATGTGCCATTTGATGATGATTTGTGTGTGTTTTAAGAACAGACATGAGTCAGTAGCGATTGCAAGTTTATGTTTAGCCCTCAAACACAAGGGCAGAGTAGCCATTTACTGAAACTAAGAAGCTTATTGGGGAAGCAGGCTGATGAAAGCAAAAATAAAAGAGAAAATGCAGTGTCTTTAGTAAGCGTGAGGAAGTCTCACCAAGCAGGTGCGAGTAACTGGCTTTGCAGGAAGGTTTGGGAGGCTAATTTGTCACAGGATAAAGGAAGGTAGATTGCTAATGATACTATGTGGAAGTTCTATTTTATTCTGATTTTCTTCTATTTTATCATTAGAATAAAAGCAAGGTAGTCAGGCAAAAATTAGTATGAAGAAAGTGTCTCATACTTTATCAAAGGTATGTGCACAGAAAGTAAGTACCTTCCAAAAATGAAAGAAATCAAATAGACTTGATAAATGTGTGTTTCTCTTCAGTCTCATTGCATTATCCGGGTGCAGGCCAGAGGGCCTTGCTGTGTTGGACAGCAGATCTGCCGCACGCGTTCACCAGCTCTTCCTCCCTGTGGCTGAACACCCGAGAATAGAAGAAGGATGTCCGTTCTGGCTCATGGTTCTCGAGGTCTCAGTCCACACTCAGACAGATCCACTGCTCTTGGGTCTGGTGGAAGGCAGCAGTGGAGGATATGCCCACCTCATGCGGACAGGAAGCAGAGCTGGAGAGGAGGGGATCGGGGACCAGGCGTAGTCCCAAAAGGCATGACGGATGGTCCATTTCCTTCAGCGAGGCCACTCCTCCTCCTCTCACGTCCTGCAGGTGCCTCAGTGGATTAACCCTCAAGATGAAATGAGAGTCCCTGTGATCCAACCACTTCCCATAAAGTCTAAAGTCTGGTAACCAAGAATGTAGCACAGGGGTTTAGGGGCTGGAGCTTAACATCACTCATATTATGATGAAGCAGGAATAGCGAGAAAGCGGAATATGAACGCACTGTTTCTAATAATGGATGAAACCACACAAGACTAGAAATTTCAGGCGGGAAAGAGATGAGTGGCAGCACAGAGTTGGTGTGACAAATGGGTTACAGGTCCTTATTTAGGCAAAGCGCTGTTCAGTGGAGATTACTAAAGAGAGTAAGCTGCAAGATAAAGTAACTTGCGATTAGCTTTTTGTTGTTTATCAAGGTAACTGATCATACTTGAAATTGGCAATTCTGAAAAACACAGAGATATATCCATGTAGTCCCAGGTTATTCTGTGTTTGCGTAGGTTTTGTTCACCTTCTTTCTGCCATGAAAAGTTCCCTGTGCTGTGTAACAGAGTAAAATCAGGGGATTAATGTGAATATTAAGTAGCAATACAAAGAGGATCTTTATCAATTTAAGCATTCTGAAAGCAGTTAAGCTCACTTTTAAAATTTGGGTGCCAAATTAGCATGTTATTCCCTTATTTTTATTAGTATGTGTTTGCAATACCTAAGCACTATCTTCATTTTGGAGAATTGGTGCCTGTAAATATTCAATGTTAATCATGTTACCTGGTCTTTGCTCCTCCTCTTCCCGTTCTTCCACGATCAGACCCCCTTCCCACCTCCACAAAGTCGGTCTCCTGACTTCGTGCCATGTTTGATTTGCTCTTTAGGTGATTTATGTTTTCAGTTTTTATGTAATAGTAACTATGTGATATATGACTTTCTATGTCTAGTTTATCTCACTTAATATTGCTCTCAAGACACATCCCTTTTCTGAGACATGACTCGAGTCTGAGCTTCTGTGTGGCTGAGCGGCGTTCTGTTATTTACATACACCGCACTTCCTTTATCCGCTCACTGGTGGATGAGCCTAGAGGCCACTTCCAAAATTTGAATTTTGCTGCCGTAAGTATGGGTATGCATGTATTTTTATGTCTCTAATTCTTTCAAGAAGTTACTTTGAAAGGGAACAGCACCTAAGTAGAAGAGAACTTTTTTCACTTTTTTGAGGAATCTCTACACTCATTTTCACAGAGGGGGTACTGGATTGCTTTCAAAGCAATCATACAGGGGCCTGTCTCTCCTCCACAGTTTTACCAGTACTGGTTAGTACCTGGTTTCTTGATGATAGCCATTCTTTTGGGATAAGATGGAATCTCACTGTTGTTTTAATTTGCATTTATCAAATAGCAAAGATACTGAATATTTTTTCACATACTTATTGGCAATTTTTGCTTCTTCCGAGAAGTGTCTATTCATTGCAACTTCCCATTTTTCTCATTAGGTCTTTTACTTTGAATGGACTCATATTTTGAGCTTTTTATATATTAGTCCATTGTCAAAGGAGCAGCTGGCAAAACTTTTTTCATATTCTGTAAATTTTCTCTTCATTATTGTCTTGTCTCTTTCCTATTCTGCAGGTTGCTTCCTTTGCCATGCAGAGGATTATTGATTTAATAAGTTCCCACTTATTGATTGTTAGCACTACTTCTTGTACCACTTGGGTTTTCTGCAGAATGGCCTTGACTATGCCCATATCTTTAAGAGTTTTACCCATTTTATCTTCCAGAAGATTCAAGATTTCTGTTTTAAAATTAAGGTATTCTTTAGTACAGGATGAAAAATAAAGGTTACTTTGCTGCGTATGACCAACCGGTTTCCCAAGCAGCATGTCTTAGTGAGGCTGTTGTCTCTCCCAGCAAGAGGTCTCTCCCTTTTGTCAAAGGTCAGATGACTGAGTGTAGCTGAGATTGGTTCTGCAATCTCAGTTTTGCTCCTTTGGACCACATATCCGTTTTTGTGTTAGGACTGTGCTGGTTTTGTTTTATCACTGGAGCTTTGTAATATAATTTGAGATGGGTTTGTGATTGCCCTGATTTAGTCTTGTTATTTAGGAGTGCTTTGGCTATTATAGGTATCTCTGATTACGTCTAAGCATTATGATTTGCTTTTATATTTCTGTGAGGAGTATAGCGATTGTTTTGATTGGGATTACAAGATATATATACATATATATATATACATATATATATATGTATATAAATACACACACATATATATATTTTTGATAACATGGACAATTTGATACTGTTAGTTCTACCCACCCCCAAACAGCGGTGGCTCTCCATTTTCTGATGTCCTCTTCATTCCATTTTTTCAGAGTATGATTGTTTTATTATAGAGATCTTTTATTTCCTGTTTAGGTAAATCTTGGATATTTAACTTTTTAAGGTTAGCATGAATGGGAGTGTTTTTATGATAATTTTCTCAGTGGGTTCACCACTGATGTACAGGAATACTATTGACTTTTGCATAAATTTTGTATTCTGTTACATTTTTTCATTTGTTTAGTAGTTCTAGAGGTTTTTTTGGTATAGTTTCTTGGGTCTTCTTTGCATGTCACCTGTGAATAAGTATATTTTCAGGTCTTTTTCTATATGTATTCATTTTAGTTTTTCTTATTCTCAGTTTCTCTGTCCAAATTTTTGACTACTATATTGGATAGGAGTGCTAAGAGTAGACACCCTAGTCTTCTTCCTGATTTTAAAGGAAAAACTTTCAGTTCTTCTCCTTTTAGTATGATGATCGTGGGCTTGTGTAGTATGTCTTTTATCAGTATGAGACAAGTTACTTCTATTCTTATTTTGGTTCGGGTTTTTACCGAGAATGGATTTTGTTTTTTGTCGAAGGCTTTTTCTGCATCCTAAAAGATGATCATATGACTCTGATCCTTGCCTTTGTTTACATAGTGTGCTATGTTTGTTAATTTATTCATGTTGAACCATTCTTATATTCCCGATGTGAAACCAACTTGCTCACAATATATGATATTTTAATAATTTGCTGCACTTTGTTTGTAAGTACCTTGTTGAGGATGCTCGCATCTATATTCACTAGGGAAATTGACTTACAGTTTTCTTTTTTTTTCTTGAACTCTTGCCCTGTGCCAGCTAACTGTAAGTGATAGCCCTTTGTAAAGTCAGTTCTAGCAGTCCATATTTTTAAATGTTATACTTGGTATGTACAACAAGGGTCAGTGAAAATGGTCAAGTTGACCTAAAATATTTTTGGAAATGCACATCAGTCAACACATCTACAAGTAAATTTTGCTGAATTGTAATATTTTGTTAAGTGAGTCTTCCAGTATGTCACGCAGGATTTAGGAAAAAGAGAAATAATTTGCTCTCAAACTTCTCCTTGTCGCTCCTTGCACCGGCTCTCCTCTGGTTCCACTACTGTGCATTGTCTTCGGATCCTTGTAAATGGCTGTTTTGAATATCTGATTTTCCTCTCCCTGCAAATACCAATCTGTTCTAAATTTTCCTATAGCCCACGGCATAGAAAATATTTTAGGATATTTCATTGTAAAGATCTTGATGGAGATAAACTTCCACATGTCCCAAGATGTTTTTAATTGAAAGTGTAAAAATATATTACCACAATCTTCCAGTTCATTTCAGTCTCTGTTATTTTATTTTATGTCAATTGTTCACATTTGGCAATGCAAAGTTATTATTGTGTTTTTATCAGCAAGAATATTATTATACAGTAATATTTTAATTTTATGAGAAAGAAATAGTCTTCAAAACCATTCTACATTGTTTTAAAATGTTATTAGTCAAAAAATTTGACCCAGTTTTCCATTCTTGATTTCACCTTGAGAAGTATTTCCACTCTGATGATTATGAACTCACATATTGCATGCTTCCACTGTGCATGCTCGTAAAATTAGGCTGAAATAGTGTAGCACTTTTCTGTTGTACTATAATGGCCAAAGAAATGTCCTGAGTGGAATAATGTATTAATCTCATATATTTGAAGTTAAAGGGAAGTCAAGTCATAAAATGCTCACCTTGGGGAATAAAAGCTGAATTCCTGTAGATATCAGTGTGGTGTATCACTGAAGACATGGCCTTTGGAAAATTGTTCAGTTGTTCTAGATCGCAGAAGAACTTATGAGATCCTGTATCTTCACAAGGCTGTAGCATTTTTGTATTGAGTTGAAGACTAATTAGTACAAATTTTATGGTAAGTGATTTGGTAAAATGACTCAAGGTGAAAATTTTGTTTTGGAAAAATTCTAACTCTGATAATGTGAAAAACTACTTTCAAGCATAAGAATCCATATCTTCCTGTGCATAGTAAAGGTGTTAAAGGTGGGTAGAACAAGAAGATTTCTTCCAGAGCATTCAATGATTGCTCAATATATAGCATTGGAGCTAAGTGTCCCCTTTTAGCAAAGCTTAAGTACATATAAGCTTATTTTTTTCTTGACATTTTCCAACTTAATTAGAGCTTCCATTATGTCAAAGGTTACTCAGATTAATTCCTACTAGTTGAAGACATTATAATTATGAATATTGTGCTTTCTTTTTCTTGTTCAATTTCAGATCTCTTGAAACAGAAAGATGGCACACAACCTTGGCACACAGGGTCAGTCAATAAAGGTTTAATGAGCTTTTGATGGCAGAGATTAACAACATAATATTAATAATAACATGTCTATTATGCCTGCACTGTCTCTAGGTTAAGAACCACTAATCTATATATGTTTGGACAGATGTGTGGCATTTTACCTAACAATAGAACACTAAGGATATTGTAAAAGAATTTGTAAAACAAAACAAAAGAAGAAAAGTCATTATATTTCAAGTATTTCACACATTATTTGAAATATTATCAAGTGATTTTTGAGATAAATATTCTCTTGCATGCTTGAATTTTCTAGCATACTTTCAAGTGCTGAGCCAAGTAAGTGACCTAGATGGGATGGTAGTCATTGTTGTGGCCTACATATGAAGTGACATTCAGTGTTAGCTTTGCACATGTTGCTTTGACAAAGACATTGTGCTACATTGACTCAGGATGTAGCAGAAGATGCCCTACACCAGTACATGTCAGCCTGCTAGTTGCCCAGGTAATAGTTCTGGTTACAGTTCCTGTTATTTTTCCTTTTCAGTTCGTCACTGTGATGCATGGCTGGTCTCTTTGATGCACATTGCAAGAACCAATGCCCAATTGGCAAGCTATTCTGCCTTGTTTATCACATATAAATCCCAGACCGCCAGAGATCAGGGCCTCACATTTTGGGAGTGATCCCAATCAGTGCCTGTCGATGTAAAATAAATTTGCCTCCAAGTCCTGGGTGTCATTTTGGGGTTTCTTTTTGCCTTTGAATGTGATACATTGCCTGGGAAGACCGACAGTACTAACGTCCTTGCCGGGAGGTTATGGTTGTTCCAGACAGAAGCACAGAAGGACAAGGGTGGCTCCAGGCCCCAACAGGACAGCTCACACTCAAGATTTCTCAAGTCCCTCCGAAGGCCTGGAGAAGGACTCCTGGCTCCCTGCGTGAGCAGCTCAGATCAGACCCCAAAGGGAGGACACAGTCTTTCTCTGTATCTATCTGATTCCGAGACTCTACTTGATAATATTACTGGGTCCATGCAGCTCTTAAGCTAGCAACTCATGATTTAGCTCCTCTCTTCAACATTCTCAAGGGCAACTTCACCCCTACCTCTCCAAGAGAACTTATATGAGAGGTTAACTGTGCCTTGGACAAAAGTTAATAAGGCTCTCTCTAATAATGCTCAACTCTCTAGAGTTGACTCATCTTTATTTTAAATTATTTTCTCAGTTCACATATCCCCCCTGGGGTCCTTGGGCAGTCTCGAGGTCCTCTCCAATGGGTACATATGCAACATGCTTCACATAGAACCCTTTTCTGGTGCTGTGGCAGGACCGGTCACACACGGGCAGAAGTGTACTGTTCAGCTTTACGGACATGGAGTACAAATTATCATTGTTCCCTTTTCTTCTGCTCTACAACAGTGGTTTTGGCAAATCTTGTCCTCTGGGAAAACCACATTAATTAACTTTCCTGGTGTTATTGATTGTCTTTATCTTCCAGAAAACTTAATTCAGTTTTCTTCCTTCACACCCTTAGTCTTTCCTTCAAAAATAAGTTCAGTTTACATAGTGGGAGGTGTCTCTGTTTTCACAGATGGCTTCTCTTCAGTCAGGGGAGGTTAAACTATGGCTTTCTCTTACCAAATACAGGATACAGGTTTTTCTTCTGCACAAAATGCTGAATTGCAGACTGTTATGTGGGGCCTTAGAAGATCATTCATCCACTCTAATTAACCTTTTTGCAGACACTGCTTATGTTTGCAATGTGATGCACCACATGGAAACTGCTACCATTCACACTAACCAGGACAATCTTTTTCATTTGCGTCTCACTCTACAATTTTCCATTCAGTCACACAATGGACCATGCTTTTTTACACATGTGTGTTCAATTCATTTCACTTAAGAATGTAGTCGCAAGGTGCACTCATTTACACAGAAATATCTCCAGTTTATCCTTCTTTATGGCTGAGTAGTACTCCATTATATAAGAAAACCCCACATCTTCTTTATCTATTCATCAGTTAATAGGCATTTGGGGTGTTTCCAAGATTTAGCTATTAGAAATTATGATGCTATAAACATAGGTATGCATATATCACTGTGGTATGATGTTATGTTTTATCAGACATCTACGGTTCCTATTCCCAATTTCCAGGGCCTCTTACTAAGGGAAATGCTACTACAGACAGATTGATGGCTACTGTCAGTGTTTCTCACTGAGATACTCTTCAACGTTCTTCTGTCTCCCATGCCATCTTCAATGCAAATACTTCTGCATTGTGTAAACATTTACTTTTAACTTGAAAGTAGGCTTGATAAATTGTTAAGCAATATTCATCTCCCTTCTTTCCCAATGGGGGCTGATCCCCGAGCGTTATACACAAGTCATCTCTGGTGAATGGATGTCACTCATATTAATGAGTTTGGCTCTCTATTCTAAGTCCATGTTTCAGTGGATACTTTCTCAGGATTTGTTTTTGCTTCTACCTACACTGGCGAAGTGGCTAAACATGTTGTGAGTTATTGCTTGGGTGTCTTTAGTACAGAGTCCCCCAACTACAGCTCCCCCAACCTCAGCTAACTGCCCATTGTGTACAACTGTAAAACAGTAAAGGGGGAGATGTGCGGAGTTGCTGAAGCTGAAGACTGATCATATATGAGACCAAAGCAAGGCTAGTCTGAAGAACACAGCAACTGAGGCAGATCACATAAATAAACTGCTCTAGTCTCAAGAGCACAGAATGCCTGAGACAAGCCACATGGATGTTGTATTAGGTAGAGAGGTTTCATGTAATATTTGACCTCCCAAATGTATAAATTGGAGGTCAATTGGAGCACTCCTTCTCCTCCTTTTCCTCCTTCTTCCTTTCTTCCTTTCCATCAGGAGAGAGGGTTCCATGCAGCCTAGTTTTCTGTGTTCCAACTCTTGTCCTTTTTCTCCATCCTCTCAAAGTTTTCACCCTGGGAACATCAAGAATTACTTGGGACACCATACTCTTGATTCACCTTTTTCAGTCAACTGGTTCCAGCCAGTTATTTCCTGCATTCAGCCATAGAGGCCCAACCCCCTAAGTTTCTGCTTCACAGCTTTGCTATCCTGGGCAGATAGTAACATCTAATACCACCGTAGATGACTGTCAGCAGTTTCTTTTGAGTTCCACATTTTGACTGAGAAAATATTGGGCTTTTAGCCCTGATGAATGTACTGCTATGGCCTTTCCCAAAGGTCACCCTGCCTAAATAAAGCAACCCAGCGGAGCATTTCTCAAAGACTTCAAAGAGGGAGGTAAAAAGGCCATCAATTACTATTACCCAGAAACCTGATAAAAGAAAAGCATCTGATGTTTGTTAAAAAATCCAGTCTCATAGATGACCTTGCCTTCTGGCTATGAGTTATAAGGACTATAGTCACCAAAAATGTGCTGTCCATCTGCAAGACACAAAGCAATTTGACTATGCAGGCCCACCTCATTCTGAAGCTCTCTTTGCCCTGTTGGTCCTAGATAGGTAGGACAGACCAAGCTCTATCAAACTGGACCCTCAAGAGCCCATGGTCATTAAAAAAGTTGGGGACAAATCTGTGAGTTTCCTGGTAGGCAACAGAACAGAACTCTCTACCTCAAAAAATTTCCTGTCAAAATTTATCAACACTGGTGCAACTGGGACTATTGCCTCTCACTGCTTCTTCTAGGCACATACTTGCAGCCTGGGATAACATCTCAGCAAACACGAATTCCTGTGTAAGCCAGTCCTCATACTGCCTCTGGGAAGAGATGTCCTCTTCAAGTTAGAAGCAACCATCTCCTTTGCACCAAGCCAGTCAGCTTCTCTCTTGTTTAACCACGCAATTTCAACTTTGACTGTTCCCCAAGAAGATGATGCCTGCATCAGCCTAAGGCAGATAACCACAATCATGAATTTGTGAAAACTCTCCTCCCAGTGATATGGGCTAAAGACCCTCCTTTAGGCCTGGCCATCACTCATGCCACCTCGCCACAACCTCCATTGTTATCAGATGTCACAGGAGGCAAAAACGGGCATCCAGCCACACACAAATCTCATAGACTGTTAATAACCTTGGGCAAGATTTTTGTGTTATCAACAATGCAGCCATCACCTTGCATTCTGTGGTTCCCAACCCATATATCCTTTTTGAGCTATTATTCAATTGCCTCAAGGGATCGTGAATTCTTGTACTATTTCTACTATTTTGGGGTAGGCACTAACGACAGATTTGGCTCCAGGACAGCTTATTTCTCTGTCCCTTCCAGCTTTTTCACAGTCCCCTGAGAAAGAAAAAATGAGGCTTCAAAACTGTAAAATGTCTATAGACTATCAAACTGTTAAAATACACCTCTCCTGCAGTAAGCCAGATCAAGATCACCAAGCTACCAATGGTTCCATGATTGTCCTCTGTATGCATTGCCTCAGTCTTTCACTACACACAGCCAGCTGGCACACCTGTTTGGACCTAAAGAATACCTCATCAGTATTTGATTGGTTCCTGTCATCCAGCCCCTCAATTCTTGGCTCAAAACTCAACTTACATGGACTCAAACTCCCAGGGGTTCAAAAACTTGCTTACCTTCTTTAGAGAAGCCCTCATTTCCCAGTACAAAAATGTGCCTCATTTCGCAGCACAAAATATCACTTCACTTCTGATTAAAAACACCCTGGTGAAAAACACAAAAGCTCTACAACAATAGTTGACAGAAATCAGTTACAAGAAAGAAACTCTACAAATTTCTTAGAGCTACCTGTTTCTATAGAATCTGGAGACTTGAGTTCACAGAAACATTGTTACTTACTCAGATTGTCAACCCTTGGGAGTGCTGATCAAACACCTGGACCCAGCTGTTAAAGGCTATCCCCCTTTCCTTTGTGCTCTAATAGGTACTACCCTTCTTATCAAGAAAGGTGATGAGCTCCCTTTAGGGCAGTACTTAACTGGCCAGGTGTACGGGACCGAAAAATGGACCCCCTGACTGATGCTGAGTACACCCTGTTTCCAGGTGGAAGTAGCTTTATTAAAGATGGAGTCCTACAGGCTAGATAGGGTGTGGTCACCTTGGACAAAGTTATTTGGGCCAAAATTCACGTGCTACTGTTTCCTGCTGCTATTTGGAAACCTACCACCAATGATACCAAACCTACACTCCCCTCCAGGGATTGACTGAAACATCAATCTCAGCCAGAAAACCTTTACCCAGTATGCCCAAAAGATCAGAGCCAGACCTGCCCCCATCATTTGTTCTGCAAGCTCAAGGTGCAATGCTGGTACTCATGCCAGCTCAGGCTTTCACATCTGAGTCACTGACTCTGACCTCCACCTGAAGATATCTGTTGGTACTTACATGCATGCACCTATTTAGGCTAACAGAAGAAATTCTCTACCTGAGATGAGAAGGCCACAAAAGTTTCTAGAGTCCTGCTGTGAAAAATCATCCCTAGATATGACCTATATATTGGCATATCTATGTATTGGCAGTGACCATAGACCTACATTTGTAGCATAGTTAACTAAATAAAAAGCATATACAGCATACAGGCCATAAGCTCTAAAAAGTTAAGAAAATAGAACATAACCATACAGAAACAGCTTGTAACTGGCTCCACAAAAGTTTAGGCAAAAGATCAGCTATACCTGTAGGTAGTCCCACACACAAATATAACCCAGATGCATACTAACTACCTCCACACATTTTAGAAATCTAGCTTTAGCTCCCCTGTAGAATTTACCTGGACCAGACAGTTCACTCTGAAGAAATGATACACTCAGAGCGCTGCTCTGGTCACTCCAGATTCTGACCAGTCCAGTAGTGGCTGAACTCTGAGGACCTCATTCAGGATTGCTCCATACCTATTTCCCTTTATTTTTGTGCCTATTTAGGCTACTTACTCCAGTCCTTGCTTCCATGCCCCCACACTAGCTGTGGTTTTTGCCTTAAACTCTAGGAAGGTTGCCCCAAGAAAATAGAACAATCAATCAAACACTTGATCAAGATTTGATGAGAGTCCAAGGCACATTGATTACTATCCTAAATCAGGTTAACTCCCTCACTACCTTGCTAGAGTAATGTTACAGAAAAGAGAGGCCTAAATTCTGTCTCTTCCTAAAAGTAACATAGGGAGAGGCCCTGTAATAAGGGAAACAAGTCACAAGCTCCTGGTGGGAATTTTCAGTCCTGGGCCCTTGGCTAGGGCGCATCCCATGACCACTGACAGCCCCAATGTTACTGCTTCTCTTTGGACCTTATCTCAGATCCCATGTAACGTGCCCAGGAAAGATTTGCTGGGGAAATTACAAAACGGGGGAAATGTAGCAGCAAATGCTCCTCTACTAGTACAATTCAGTGTGTTAGTTGCCCAAGTGATAGTTCCAGTTCCTTTTACTTTTGTTTCTTGGAGAAGGTTGGTCACTGTGATGAACAGCTGATCACTATGATGCACATTGTAAGTGCCAATCCCCAACTGACAAGCCATTCTGCCTCTGTACTTGCTCCTTGCTTACCCCATATAAGCCCCACACCACCAGAGATCAGGGCCTGATATTTTGGAAATGACCCCGATCAGTGCACATCGATGTAAAATGAGTCTGCCTCCAAATTCTGGGTGTGGTTTTGGTGGGTTTTTTTTGCCATTGCAAGGGAATCAACAGTAACACATATCTTGATTTAGTTTTCAATAATGTGTAGCTCCAAAGGGCAGATATTATGATTGTTTGGGGCTAATTTTCTGGGAGTAACTATTCTTACTTGGTTAAAACCAATCTAAATTATTCATTAAATGGAAATATGTGTCTTGAGTCTTCAGTTTTTTAGGGTAGTTTCTTATATACATTTAAAATGTAAAAGATAACAAATGTGTTCAGTTTGCTTAAGAAAGCTATGAAAAGTACTAATTCTCATAATCTGAGCGATTTGAGGAAGAAAATGAATAAACAACCTTACAAAAAGCAATCTTCCCATCACTTTTGTTTGAGAGATGGTTATGGGTGTCATGTTTCTGCCTCAAAAATATGGAAATCTGGTAGGAAAATATAATGAAAATTTCATTACAAGTACTTTATTTCATTAAAAGTAAGGCCTTGACTTTATCAATAGAATATATTTTAAAGGGTTTATCTGCCTTCGGTAATTGAACAATCTGTAACTTTAAGAACAGTTTACTAAACACATTCTTAATTATTTATGAATCCAAGATTTTGGGCCTGGGGTCCTAGCTTAGGGGTAGAGAGCTTCTCTTTTATGGGTAAAGCCTGGGTTCAACTGCAAACACACACAAACGCACACACACACACAAATTATGTTGAATTCCTGGTGTCTTTAAAATGTAGTAAGGTGCAGAATGTTTCAGAGCAACAAAGTTCAATGAGGCAAACCAGGGAATCAATAAATAAATTCATAAAATATGCCAATTTTAATGAAGGGGTAAATAAAAAAATTAACATAAGAAAGACTTTCTGACAAATGATAATGAAACAACAAGACATTGGGCAGTGGGTGCAGGGTCTAACACCCAAAGAACAAGTCACAAATTAAGTCAGAATGAGTCAGATCTTAAGTATAAAATACACCTAAGTATAGTTTACTTAAGTGTATTTTAAGTGCATGTTTTATTTAAGTATATTTCTAAGTATATATTACTTAATATACTGGTATTCAATATAAATTAGAAAATTATAAAATTTTCTACTGCCAAATAAGGAAGAAAATCAACACAATCACAATAAATAAAAAAATATGAAATGGACATTAAATTAAAATATTTTCTCTGACAAAGATTTTTGCAAGGGAATGTCAAGATGCAGACTGGAAAGGACATATTTGTAAGCCTCAAGACTGATAGGACTACTGTCTAGATCATGTAAAGAACTTCCAATGGTCAACAGTAATTAAAAAAAAAAAACAGAACATAGATAAAAATCGGGAGAGAAATTCAATGGAAGAAAATACACAGATATATAAAAATCACTTGAAAACGTGAAATTTCATTAGCTATGAGGACATAAAATGTACAACTGCAATGAAATGACACTGTATTATCAGCGTGTCTAAAATAAAAATAGCGACAATACCAAAGTCAGTAAGAAGTATATAAACTGAGTCATTTGAACATGGCTGCTGGGAATATAAAATGCTATAGCCATTTTCAAAAGCAACTTGGTATTTTCTTAAAATTAAACACACAATTACCATTCATTCCAGCAAAGGCATAACTGAACATCTATTGTAGAGGACTTGTTATATTTACATGCAGTGTAAAAGTGCTGTCTTACTTGTCATAACCTGAAGCTGGAAACAACGCAGATGTCCTTCAACTAATAGCCTGCAAAAGTACTGTGATATATATTGATACCATAAAACACTATTCAACATTAAAATCAAACAAATTAGTGATACATGCAACAATCTGGGTAGATCTCCAGAGAATTATGCCAACTAGAGAAGCCAGTTCCACAGAAGTACACTCTCTATGACTTCATTTATATAACATTCAGAAAAAGATAAATTAACACCACAGATTGCCAGAAATGGAGTCTTTTGTGGTTGGAGAACAGCATGGCATGAAAAGAGTGGATATAGTTTAAAGGGCATGATGTGCTTCCTAGCCTCAGTGAAAAAGTTCCAGGCCCAAATTGCTGATGTTGTACATGCTAGTCGTGATGTTGTGCTCTAACTTTGTATAGCATTACCATTGAAGAATATTAATAAAAGGTACACAGGGTACAACTTCATATGATTCTTAAAATTACCACAAAATAAGAAGCTTAGAGGTATTAGTATGATGTTTAAAAATGTATACATGCTGCACTAATCAAAAGTGAGCTTGAATAGCTATGTTAACATCAGAATGTTGATTTTAGTACCAAAACTGTTATCAAGGACACAGAATACCATTTCATAAATATAAAACTGCTCAACCACTACAGCATGTACATCTGTAAATATTTGTCCATCTAATAGTGCATTAATATTTATGAAATAAAACCTGTTAAAACTGAAAGGAAAAAAAACTGAAAGGAAAAATAAACCCATCCTAAACTATAGTCAGATATTTCAGTAATCTGTCAATAATGGACAGAACTTGTAGACAGAAAATCAGTATGATTGTACAAGATTTAATCAGTGCTATCGAATAAGATCCCTAGTTGGTATTTACAGAACATGGCTTCCAAGAAGAGAATATAGATTATTTTCACTTTTTATGAGAATCAAACATTTATCAAGATTTATCCTGACTAAGAAAGGTGTCAGAAAGTTGTACAAGTAACTAGTTTTATCAATAATTATATTTTATGGCAACTTTATAATCATTTTAATTTATAAGTTCAGAGAGGCATGCTTGAAGAAATTAAACATGTGTACTGTTATTGTATGATGAATCAAGTACTTTTTATTGTTATTGGTGTGGTTTATATATCACAATATATATGATATAATACTATAGTACAGATGGTTACAATCTGTACTAACAGGATGAGTGCTAAATTGGACCTTAGTTGTTATTTATTGGAGAGCTAAAAATGCAAAAGAGGTATACTTTCAATGATGGCATTGAAAAGGCCCAGGACATTAGAATTCTTCAAGGAAAATATATATTCCAGAGCATATTAATTAACTCTTTCTATGTCTGCTGTGTTCGACGTGCTGGGAACAGAGATGAGTTCACCAAACAAAGCCTTTGCTAAAAGGTTCTACTACTTGTACTAAACCTAAAACGATGTATTAGTTCTACTTATGTACAGAAAGCTCAAAATCTTTCTCCAGGGGGAATCACATAAGAAGCCAAAGAAAAGATGCATATTTAAAAAATTCAACCATTATCTATTTTTAATACTCCAATTCAAAAAAAAGAAATCAGTAGTAGTTTCCAAGCAAGGACTCACTAAAAGAAGATTAAGTGGCTTGTCCAAGGTTCCATATGTGGTTTGCAGTCATGGAAACAAGCAGATTGGTCTCATTTCCAGATCAGTTCTTCTTGATGGATTACACTATTATTTAGCGCAACTGAAAAGACGTTTAAAATTATTCTTTAATATTAACTGAATAAGTTTAAGGCACAGTGACATTATTACTTTATATTTCTTGGAACATCTTTTAGGAATGATTTTTGAACATTCATTTATACCAGATAGATGGGTATGCAAAAGAGAAAATTCCAAGAAAACATAAAAAGAAATTTCTAAAAGGCTTTTCAGGATCCTAATTTCATCTGTGTTTCCTTAGCATTAGGAGTCATGAGAAGACATAGTCTGCCTCTTTAGTGCTAATAAATATCTCCAAGAGTTGTAAGGATCATTATTATTTTTAATGCAATTACACTGCCAAGATCAACAGCAAGGAACCAGAACATTTACAACGAAGACTGACCAATTAGCCATACTTTAGAATTGATCCAAGTTAAAGGAATGGTAGTGTCTCATCAGTATCTTTCCTTCCTGTTTTCGGAGCTAGGAATCTTCTCGGAACCAGAGTCAGAGTGAATTGGAAGGCTGAGTGAGATGAGGACCTGGAGCAGAAAAACAATCCGCAGCCTCACTCAGAAGGAGGCTGAGTTGGGTGGATCTGGGCCCCGCCCAGTGACAGCCTGAGGGGGTGGTGGGCGCAGGAATGCAGAGTTCAGATCACGCCCTCCTCTTCACAGACCATCTCCCCTTCACATCTCTGTCACTTAGCAATCTGAAGCAGCCACACTGCTTGCCTCAATTGGGGTCTATTACAAAGATCGGATTCTACACAGGTTGATCTTTATGTTAAAGTTCATTTTCAATATTACACATTTATGAAATACAGTATGAAAATGTAACACATGCGTACAATGTCATGATTATCTCAGAATAATGAAATGTAAAGATAGATGAAAGGAAAGAAAATGCGTAGAAAATTAGGTTCTAGGGGTAGGAAAGGGCGTTTTAACTGTGAATTCATTAGATTTTTGAGTGTTGTGTCTGGCAATGCCAAGATATAGCATCACAGAATCCTGCAGTGTCCGCGACTGTCCGCGCCCTGAAAGGAAGGGAAAGGGTCACAGTCCAGGAATTTGTGCTTCTACCCTTATGGTTCATATTCCACGTGAGTAACAGGCACAAGTCGATTTGTCTTCCAAGTTAATTTTGAGAAACATAAGCATTAATACTGTTCCTCTGATTATTCTGGACAAGAATAGGTTTAAATACTGACTGAAACCTTAGTATTCCCCCATCCCCGGCTACTTTTCCAGTTCTAATTAATGGCTCTTCCTTCAGAAAAGAAAAGCCTTTCTGGCATTTGGATATTGATTTGAGTCTGGAATTTATAAAGTATGATGATTTCGAACAAAAACGACACATATTTCTAAAATATGTGGTCTTTATTATAGTCAATTGATATTTATGGGGAAATTTTTCAGTTAAATTAATGATTGATGAAGAATCTTCAAATTCATTGAAGTTTATTACCCATTTGTTTGATAAGACAATTTTATGTATCTGGATATACGAAGCGTTCAAGGTAACTAATAAAAATTGATAGAGCTCCATGGCTGAATTTTGGTTAATTTCAAAAGCACCTAATTGATAAGGATGAATTTTGCCCCAAATTATGAAAAAATAGTTTGCATTCCTTCGTGATTTGTACTAAATATTTTTTTGGAAGGACAGAAAGATAAAAATAGGAAAGTGAAATAGAAAAAAGGATGGTAAAGGCAAGAAAAAATCCTCCAACTTTTAAAATAATTGAAAACAAACATCAGAAAGAACAGACACGTTCGATTATATTGTGATAAAGTGGGAGTTTTGACACTTTGCTAAAGAAAAGACATGGGCCCCGAAGGCCTAGTGTGATGAAGCTCAGTCCCCAAGTGTGGTGAATGAATCTGTGCACAGAAGACTGGTAGTGTCAGTTGCAGAGCCCAGCACAGTGACTCTCCTTTGTGGATACAAAGGCACAAGAGGGCTGGGGATACAGCTCAGTGGAATAAGAGCTTGCCTAGCAAGCGCAGGGTCCTGAGTTCGATCCCCAGTAACGCAAAAAAAAAAAAGGCACAAGAGCGGGCAGCACCTCAGCATCTTGTTCAAAAGGGAGAGCGGAAGGGGAAAGGAAGGGCTAGGATTACAATACTAAATTGCCATCGCTAAAGGAAGTCAGAGTTAAGAAACTGCGTCTGTTTCCCACCCTTGCTAGCAAGTCAGCCTGGTCTACCCACTACTTTCCTCCAGAATTATGAATCTGTAGAAAAGCATTTACAGAAGTGGTAGGGCTAAAAAAGTAGAATGGCAACAAGAGCTGACTAAATTTAAAACTCTTGCTTCCTCAGAGATACAGATGGTGAGTTTATTATAGTTAGCTCATCACTGGAGGTTTTAAAATAACCCCGGTTGAGGATCAACTCATGAACATGTAGCCATCAACATGCAATAAATTTCACCACAATAAACACGCAGTGAGCAAGAACTACCATAGATGCTTCACACTCAACTTTAACAATGGCCTTAAAAAGGACTGATTTTAATTGAGGTTTAGGGAAATTGTACATGCAAATTGTGTTTGCATGGAACACAATAGAAAAATAAAAGAATCACAACAAAATCATGTAAATATAAGAGCTTTGCTTTCTTAGGGTGGTGTTTAACATATCGTTTGGAGTGTTAAAAAGCTGTTTACTGCAGCAATGGTTTTAGTTTTATTTACAAACAAAAAGGTCAGCCTAATGCAAGAAAATGAAACAGTGAAAATAACAGGTACAAGATGAGATAATACCAGTCGTATTTGGGGGTTACTTTTCTTTTGCCAATAAAAATTCTTACTTAGAAAGCACTTTTGTAATAAAAAGAGACTGTTTTTAGAGAATTAGCAATAACCCAATGCTAGGAATTCAGTATGGATGTGTTATTACCAATCCGTGCTCTGAGAAAGGTGAGGTTTTCTGACATTTGGAAGTGCTGAAGCGGTCCATCATAGCCTGGCTCCCTGGGTGCGTCATCCTACCTGGAGCTGGAACAGCTTTCTGAAGCCCAACTGGCGTACATCTCTCCCGCTGGCACACTATATTTAGAATTTGTAGCTGGAGCGCTTAGGGCTTCTCAGGAAGATATTTATAAATGTGCCATCACTCCAGACATGCTCCCCTTCCCTCTCCAACTGCTTCAGCCTCCCTCATAGTTTCACACATCCAGTGGAAGAGAATCAAGAGAAATCACATTCAGAAGGAACCTGTGACACCAGTCACATCCAGAATCTGGGATTAGAAGTATGTTAACAGCTCCCTTGACTACTGTGCATAGTGAGAGTCAAAAACTTCTAGCAGCTTGGCGGTGCGGTGTACAGCACTGTACTGGCCTCATTGTTTGGGGTACTCCTCAGGGAAGACTGTAGGAAGGTCGAGTGGATATTTTTTTTTTTTTTGGTTTTGGGGAGAAGGCTTTACAGAGTTTGCCTGCTGGAACAGGAAATTCTGCCAATTGCTACCTGTGAGTCTGCTTTGTGGTGTATAAATAATGAGGTGCCATCATGGGGTAATGTGAGCCTTTCTTCCAGCTATGGAGCTGTCTTTGGTGAAGTCACCATAGGCAAGAAATTAAATGAAACTCTGCCCATGAAGCATAGATGAGATTGAAACATTAACATTATTAACATGTCATTGGAATGAGAAATCTTGTGGATACAGGGAAAATCCTCTCTGTAGTGTACTCGATCTGTGAAATATGCTTAGCAAACCAGCATTATTTTACATCTTTTGGGTATACATGACCCTGAGACGTAACATGGCTTTAATGCTGAGGGACAGGAGTCATGACAGCATTATTAATTCATTTAATATCAACCTATCACACACCTGCATTGGGAACTTATGTATAGAATGTTGCTGTATACAGAGAATATGTAGGAAAAAAGCAGAAGACATATATTCCATAATATCTAGTTAGAGAGAACAAGATATATGACAAATAAACTTGCAAAATATGGCTTAATATTAAGCAGACATATCCAAGATTTGCATAAATAAATGGCGATTGGTGAGTATGGACAGGAAGATCACTGCAGGCTTATGCAATGAGAAAAGCATCAAGAATACGTATTTATATACAATAAAGTCTCCAAAGATAAAGAAGACAATAGAAAAAATGGACCAAAGAGAACAAAGGACAAGTAAGGTTAAGTGCAAAGTCTGATGTAATGGTTGATACACTGTGTCAACTTGAGGAGTCGGGAAGCAGCAGATCTACCTCCTAGGGTGTGGAGGACGTGTCCTTAGCATGCTGGTAATTCTGCCAAATTGAGAAGTTTAGAAGTTTAAATAAGCAACAAAGTAAGGGAACAGAGTCCTCACTTGTAAACATCCTGACCCTGTGCAAGAAGAGGGCACAGAGCTGGTGTGAGTGTTGCATCTACCCAGGGGCAAGTAGCCTGCATGCAGGGTAGGGCAGGAAAAGAAGCTTGCTCTCCCTACTTTTTACTCTTGCGGCTTTTGCTGTCTTCTGCCACCTTGAACTGTTGCCCCTGAGTTGTGCCACCCTGCCTTGAAGCCACCCAATTATGGACTGAAACCTTCACAAACTGTGAGTGAAATACACCTTTCCTTGCTTAATTTTGGGTATTTTTGTCTCAAGAATGAGAGAAAAGTAACCAAGACATCTGGACAGTAGGGGCAGACAAAGTTGCCTGACAGCATGGGGAAATCACGACAGGACAGTATCACACAAGGAAAGTGAAGGTTTTCCTGATGATGGGATAACACCACTATGTGTTTCATCGCATAACAGTGGTATTTTATAAATGGCCTTGGGCTGGTTTTGGCCAGTGATTTTGGCAGGAATACCTATAGAAATGGAGAGGAGAAAGTCCCAGAAACAAAGATAATAGTAGAGAACATTTGCTTTAGTACAGGATGAGAGTAAGGAGGCTTTCAAGATGAGTGTGCCAATTTAGTGGGAAAGGACTATCCTGAGAACTATTAATTTGAAAGACACCAAATGTAGAGTTCAGGGAGGCATAATGTCCTCTGCATACACAGTACTGCACTTAAGATACTTAAATTCTTATTGGCAGGAGAAAGATAATAACAAAAAAGTTTTAAAAACTAAAAAATATAATGTACAATGAAAACCACAATTCTAACAGTAACAGTGGCAAAATGTACTGAATTACCACTGGGCAAGCAGTGTGCTGTGAACCTTATACACATATCTTTATTTAACTTCCAGCTCTCCATGAAGAAGTTAGTGTTATTTTTCACAATTCAAAAATGAGAAAAATTGCATATCATGCCAGACTCCCTCATGAAGCTGGCTTCTTACCTCTAAATATATTTTCCCAATCAATAAGCACTCATATTCCCTTCAAATGCACATTACTCATTAATGCTATTCTTCCCACTCTATTATATGTCATTTGCTCCAGTTAATGCACATCTTACCAAGCCTACGCTGGTTTGTGGTTTGCTTGGGGGAGTCATATATTATCGGTGCAAGTTTTAAAAATAAAATCAGCTCCTTATATACTTTGACTTGTTTAAATGATATAACTTCAAGTATGAATCTGTCCTAGTATCATTTTACTTCCATATTGTGAGCTTTTGAAAACTCTCTCATCCATGTTAGTGACATAGAAATAAGTTGAGATCCCATAGCTAAGTCATGTAATTGAAGTGTTTTGATGAATTTTTTCAATATTCTAGAACATAGTTTTGAAGTATGTATGCCAATTTACCTTATTTAACTTGTCTATTTTGATTGTTTTGTACACAAATTTTTCCTAGCTTCACTTGCTAGAAGTTCTAAATCTTTCTTGACAAGTCTGGGAAACCCAAAGAAAACCAAAAATATCATTTTGATGTCATTGTTATTAAACTTTTAACTGCTGATGTGTATCCTTAGTGTTCTTATTCTAGTAGAGCTCACATTCCTGTTTGGATTTGTCAGCACCCGGAAAGGACAATGCCATCTTGGACACATGTGAGGAAGATTTTTTGTCCTGCAGGAGTAATGCGCTTCCCAGTTTCATTTCTGACACTTCCAGAACACCTCCACCTGACGAATAGTATATCATAATCAGAGGGTTCAAATGGCTAGGTATGGGCTGGAGATATAGCTCAGTGCAATAAGCCCTTGCCTAGCAAGCGCAGGGTCCTGAGTTCGATCCCCAGTACCGCAAAAAAAAAAAAAAAAAAAAAAAAAAACAAATGGCTAGGTGTGCAGTATTAGCAAGAAAATAGAACTCAGTTTCTCCTTTCTCCACGTGACCTGTAGTGAAATTGAAGATAGAGTTATTAACACTGACGTCTAACAGGTGAACTCAATGTACCGGGATGAGCTGAGCCTACTGGAGTGTCACAATGTGAACTACACATGAGTCTGCTTCAGCCCTCATGAAAGAGGCTGAGGATTGTAGGATACATAATTAACCAATGGACTCTCCTATAAGCCTGTCATCATGTAGAAAAAGAAGAAAAGTACATACTGCGCTTGGATTTCTGACCTGCCCAGTGCCTGTTGTTTTTCAAAAAGCCATTTGATTCTGAACACAGGCCTATGCATAACTGTCATGTCTATTTCATGCAACAATACAAAAAGGTTCAGTTTCTGGTAATTATCAAATGTGGACGTAACTACAAAATGTGTACGTTATTTAAATTCTAGGGCACAAGAAGATAATTGGCCTACATAATTTTAAGGGAAGATCTTAATTTCACCAAAAATCAAACAAATATACGAAGCTGCCTAAAGACTTTCACAGTCGCTAATATTTATTTTCCTGGTAGATATTTGTACTTTACTGGGGCTCAGTATAAATCCTCCATATCCTAGCAGTGTGCTGGGCTTAACTTTCCAGGGATCTGACTGCATTTTTACCATCCATTGTCCTTTCTCTAGATTTATTCAGGCAAAGCCCATGCATAAAGGTTGCCTCTGATAGGTGTTCTACTCTACTCCCAAGAAGGAGCATCTAGGACGCAGATGCCTGTGCGCTTTCGGAACAGTGTGCTGCGGGGCAGCGTGAGGGCAACAAGGCCCTGCGCGCATGCGTCCTTCTTATCACCTCATACCTCACAGTCTGTCAGCTCTGTGACAACCATCTGGACCCTCACACTGGCCTCTGTCAGCCTTTCATGTCCAAAATACACCAATGTTTGAGCAAGGCAAATAATTGTAAAAAACAAAATTGTGGCTATCAGGCTAAAAAGATATACACAAAAAAGAAAGCAAGAGTTTCATGCTATCAGTGTTTGTTTTTCAGCAAATAGTCTCCTAAAGGACTATATACCCTGTAACTGATTGACACTCGGTCAAGGAGTCTTGACGCAGCAATGAGGTGTAGTAGAAATGTTTTGCTACTGCCAAAAGTAAGATTGGAAATTATTACCATTAAGACAACAGGGATAACCTCTACAACCGGGCCTATTACAGCTGCCTTGCTGCTGTGGGTTGGATGTGATTTGTGTCCCCCCAAGAGCCATTTCTGCTAATGTTGAGCCTCAGGGAAGCATTTCTGAAAGGCGGCAGAATCTTGGGGAGCTGAGGCCTAGTGGGAAACCTTTAGCACACTGTTGACATGAGGTAGTTCTCCTGAAGTCCATGAGTTCCTGTAAGAAGACTGCTGTAAAAGGAACAAACCTAGCCCCACCTGTCCTCCCTCTTTCTCTTTGCTTCTGTTCAGGTTGTGAGCTCCCATTATGAGGGGTTCTACATGCCCACCCAGTATGATGTACCACCATGCATAGTCCTCGGTAGAGGCCACATCAGTGGGGCTTGCCCGACCTTTGACAATGAAGCTCTAAAACTATGAAGTAAGTACATTGTTTCTTTTTATAAGTTAGCCCTCAAGTTTTTTTTTTTTTTGTACCAGGAATCAAACTCAGGACCCTGAGCTTGCCAGGAGGGTGCTTCTACTGTTGAGCTACATCCCCAGCCCCTCCCTCAGGTATTTTGCTGCAGTAACATAAAATCAACTAATACAGTGTGCTTGTCTGTCAACCAACATATCTAGGGCATTTAGCATCTTCCAGAAACTACATCTAGAAATTTTTATGAATTACATCTTCAGCTTTAAAATTGCATTAGAGAGAGTTTTAGAATTTTCCCTTTTGATATGGGAAAGGAAATGTTCAGAAATTCAAACAAATGGCCCGAAGTCATACAGGTGGTGACTGACTGGGTAGGTTAACACCCTGATGGAGTGTTTCTGTCCTCTGGATACTGCAATTTTGGCTGTTGGTGGAACCAACAGAGCAAGCTCAAGGTCACATGTATCTAAGCAAAATCTATGGTCATAACCATTATATTATGTTGCTCTTCAATTCCACTGTAATACTTAAATGTTACATTAAACATTATCTTTACAATGCATAGGAAGGATGACATCAAGAAAGAAGAAAGGAAAGAATGAAGGAAGGAAAGTTGGAAAGAAAACAGGAAAGAAGGAAAGATGGAAGGAAGGAGATAAATCTTCCCAGCCAACTTTATTTTCATATAATGCAATATGAAAATGGCAGAAATTATCTGAAGAAATATTTAAAAACTGACAATAAAACAATGTGGTAAACTTTCGAATAGAAGGGGAAAAGATATGTTTAGCTTAAGGAGTTAAAAATTTTACCATGTTATTGAGTTATAACTGGCAGATAAATTTGTATATACTTACAGTGTACTTGCAATATTTTCATGGTCATTTTCAGAGCCCCGGTTTCACTGAAAGTAGAGAAAGTAATCAAGGTGCTCTCTGTGTTCCATTAATTGCTTGTCAGAGCCCTTGACACATAACCAATCATCTGCTACTGTGATGTGATGGAAATAAGGTTTGGAAACCACTCCTCTTAAGAGTCAAGGCCACCAGAAATTTTTCTGTCAATAGTCTCTCCCTGAATAAGTGTTAAACTACACAATCACACTTTTCTTCCTCCTCTCTCATTGTCTCCCGTGACAAAGAACAACTGAAGAAATTCACGACCACCAAACCAATCCCTGAAAGGGTACTAAAAGATTTTCTAGACAGACATAAAAATGACCACAGTTCCAAGAACAAGGACAGAAAGAAACCGCCAGGGTGGGCAACCAATTAAACAAAGGGAAAAAGCAAGGAACCAACAGTGGGAAAATAACATTGCAAAGATAAGCCAATACACATCAGTTATAGCCATCCATGTAAATGGCCTCAATTCACCAATCAAAAGAAATTGACAGGCAGAGTGGATCAAGAAACAAAATCAAACAAAAATATGCTACATATCAGAAACACATTTAACTGAAAATAAATTCATGGACTGAATATCAAAGGGTGTAAAACAACACTGCATGCAACAGGGACTCAGAGAAAAGCACAGTCTGCATTCTGTTTGCACACTGTGAACTTCAAACCAAGAATGATCAAAAGAGATAGGGGAAAACCTCAAGAAGAAGAGATAACAATCATAAATACATATGTACCAAACACAGGAACACCCACTTATATGATAATTATTAATACACATGAGAAATCAGAGAAGTAACAGCACAATTGTAATGGGGGACCTTAACACACCATTGTCACATGTAGTAGATCAACTAGAAAAAAAAAAAGCAAGAAATAACAGAACTTAACTGTAGTGGATTGACAACTGGTGGTCAACTTATGACCCCCAGGTGAACTGAGTAAGCATAGTGCTGGGTGTGGGAGGCCCGCCTGGGGACTGTTGCCAGCATCATATGAGGCAGAACTGGAGAAGAGGCAAGTCTGTTGGGAGCTGGTAGAAGGTGTAAGGAGTTGTTGGTTCTCTTGGAGGAACTCCTCATACTGGCTTTCCTAATGAACTTGGCTGTTTTTATCCTTCAAGGAGCTCGGGGCCTCGTTTGTGCTGGGAATAGCTTTCGTACACCTTGGCGGAGCTCTGGTCCTCACTCTGAGCATCTCCTCCTGGCTCCAGAGGGGAAGAGGGTGCAGAGCTCAGTCTCCTGGAGAAGCTCGCTGCACTCACTTTCTTGACGGGAACTCTGCTGTCTTCTCCACTGGAGGAGCTCAGAACCTCACTGTTGCTGAGGATGGCTACGGCACCTTCTCAGGGGGCTTTGGTTCTTACTTGGAACTTTGCTTCCTGGCTCCGGTGTGTATCTCTAAGCCTGCTGGCACAGATCCTTCATCCCGCTGGCGCAGACTTTCTAGATTCTATCACTGACCTTTAGGCCTCAACAGTGCAGATTCATGAAACAGGACTGCATGAGATATTGTTATGGGCTCTGGGCCTCCAGTAGGATTCGTGGGAGACATTCTTATGAGCTCTAGGTCTCGAGCTGGACTTATGCAGGATATTTTCCTGGGACCTAGGCCCTCAGCAAGTTTCCTTGGTCTTAGTGTGTATATACCATTCTTTGGGTGACTATTATAAATAACCTTATAAAATATGTGTCCTGTAGTATATCGTTCACCTTGCAAAAATATCCCCCAAACAAAATATGAACCAAACCTATGAATGAATGAACTTAGTATACATTCATTTATGGAATATTCCACCCAACATCATCAGAATGCACACTCTTTTTAGCTGCACATGGGACATTCTCTAAAATAGACCATACACTAGTCCATAGAACATGCTTAAGTAAATACAAAGGGATTGAAATTATCCCATGTGTATTATCTGACCATAGTGCAGTGAAATTGGAAATTAATGAGAAAAGAAATTACAAAAGCTCCATAAACACATATAAATTAAATAACAGCCTCCTAAACAACAACTTGGTCACAGATGAAATTAAAGAAGAAATTAATTGTGGGATTCAAAGAAAGGAAAATTTTCCTAGGAGGACAATTTATAGCAAGGAATTCTCACATCAGGAAAGTAGAAGGAGCAAAAAAACAACTTAATGCTACACGTTCTGTTTCTAGAAAAAGAGCAAGTCAGTCACAAAGCCCATAGAAGGGACCAAATTCTAAAGACTGAAGCATTAATTGACATAATCGAGACTAAGAAAACAATACAAAGAATTAATGAATCAAAAAGGTATTATTTTGAAAGAATAAATAAAATTGATAAACCCTAGTCAATCTTATCAAAAAAGGTAAGAAAAAGCTCAAATTCATGCAATGATGAATCAAAAGAGTGAAATATCTACAGATCTTATGGAAATACAGAAGTTCCTCAATATGTACTTCACAAATGTTTGCTCACATTAAATGGGAAAGAGAGAAAAAATGGAAAGATTCCTAAAACATATGAATTTCCACAGCTGAATCAAGAAGATATAAAAATTCAGAATAACCCAATATCAGATAATAATATTGAAAACATAAGATCCGGGGAAGATGGCGACCAGGTGAGCAGCAAGGGAGCGAACCTCCTTAATAAACACCACCAGCTCGAGACAGACTTGGCGAGCGTGAATGCCGGGACCTCGGCTGGGAAGTTTAAACTGGGCGTATTTCTCTGAGATGCCGGGGGAGATGTGGTAGGGCGGACCAGGCTGCCGGGGCGAGACGTGGGAAAGTCC
>PVLD010016200.1:0-45783 GCA_004027595.1 Dinomys branickii | reverse complement strand
GCCATCTACAACAAACCAACAGCCAACATCATACTAAATGGACATAAACTGAAAACTTTCACTTTAAAGCCAGGAACAAGACAAGGATGTCCATTGTCACCACTCCTATTCAACATAGTTCTGGAAGCACTAGCCAGAGCAATCAGACAAGAGAGAGAAATAAAAGGAATAAGGATAGGAAAGGAAGAAGTCAAACTATAACTATTTGCAGATGACATGACACTATACATGGAGGACCCCAAAAACTCCACAAGAAAACTCCTGGAATTAATTGACAAATTCAGCAGCGTAGCCGGATACAAAGTCAACACCCAAAAATCAATAGCATTCCTATACACGAACAACAAACAGACTGAGAGAGAAACTGAGGAAACCATAGCCTTTACAATAGCAATCAAGAAATTGAAATACTTAGGAATCAATCTAACAAAGAATGTGAAAGATTTCTTCAGTGAAAACTACAGTACTCTGAAAAAGGAGATAGAAGAGGATTTCAATAAATGGAAAAACATACCCTGCTCATGGTTAGGAAGAACTAACATTGTAAAAATGGCCGTACTACCAAAACTGTTATACAGATTCAATGCAATTCCCATTAAACTACCGTTAGCATACCTCACAGATCTAGAGAAAATATGCCTCAAATTCATCTGGAACCAGAAGAGACCCAGAATAGCAAAAGCAATCCTGGGCAATAAGGACAAGTCAGGTGGAATCACAATCCCTGACCTGAAATTATGCTACAAAGCTACTGTTTAAAAAATCAACCTAGTACTGGCTAAAAAACAGACCTGAGGATCAATGGAACAGACTGGAAGATGCAACCATAACGAAAACCCCACTCAGCTACCTAATATTTGACAAAGGGGTCAACCAAACCCACTGGAAAAAAGGCCTGTTTAATAAATGGTGCTGGAAAAACTGGCTTGCCTCTTGCCGAAAACTGAAAATAGACCCCAGTCTATCACCATGCACCAAACTCAGGTCAAAATGAATCATAGACCTCAACGTTAAAACTGAAACTCTAAACCTATTGGAAGAGAAAGTAGGTAAAAATCTTGAAGACATAGGAGTAGGCAGAGAGTTCATGAACAAAAATGAAACTGCAAGGGAAACACTTCAAAGAATCCATAACTGGGACCTCATCCTACTGAAAAGTTTTTGTACATCTAAAGAAATCACCAGCAAAGTAAAAGAAAACCCACAAATTGGGAAAAAATCCTAGCTGGCTGTCCCTCAGACAAAGGACTGCTATCTAGAACATACAAAGAATTAAAAAACATGTACCTGTCCAAATTCAAAGACCCAATCCAGAAATGGGCATCTGAGATGAATACACACTTCTCAGATAAAGAAATACAAATGGCAAATAAATATGAGAAAATGTTCCACATCCTTAGTCATTCGAGAAATGCAAATAAAAACAACATCGAGATTTCATCTCACCCCAGTAAGACTGGCCAGTATGAAAAAGTCATCCAATAACAAATGCTGGCGAGGCTGTGGAGAAATAGGGACTCTGTGGGAATGCAGACTGGTACAACCACTGTGGAGAGCAGTTTGGAGATTTCTCAGCAAACTAGGTCTAGAGGTTCCATTCAAACCAGCTATTCCCCTTCTGCGTATTTTCCCAGAAGATCTGAAAACATCATATCACTCTGATATATGTGCGCCCATGTTTATAGCAGCTCAATTTGTAATAGCTAAAATGTGGAAGCAACCCAAGTGTCCAACCACAGAAGACTGGATTTAAAAATTGTGGCATTTTTATATAATGTAATATTATTCAGCTATAAAGAAAGACAGTTTTGGGGACTTTGTAGGCAAGTGGTCAAAACTGGAGTCCATACTCATAAGTGAAATAAATCAGCGGTACATGTGCAGGCAACGTATTGTATCACTGGTGTAAGAACCTGAGGGTGGGAATATAAACTAAGAGACATAAAGGAAATCTACTCAAAAACAAAGAACAGATGGGACGAGGGAAAGGAGAAAAGAAAGAGGCAAAAATGTATGTATGTATATATGTGTATACATATGTGCAGGAGGGCTAACGTGGTTCTACTATTGTATTATATCACTTAATGCTAAGGAATAATTGATGATGGGTTATTCGATCGATCTTGTATCCTGAACACACACTTCGAAGATATCAATATGCAAAGCAGCAACTATTTTTGGTTTGTTTTTTTTTTGTCTTTGGTTTTTTTGTGTGTGTGTTTTTCTGTTGTTGAGAGAATTAATTGTCTGACCAATTTTGCATGTCTGTATCTGTGTTCACATATATGCACTTCGAAGATATTAATAGGTAAAGCAACAACCATTGTTGAGTCCCTGTCACCATGTCTGTAAATTAGTTTTGATTGTACTATTTTTTATGATAATTTGTGTCTGTTTGTTAATATGTTTTTGTGCTTTTATTTTTTTAAAAAAATAAATAAATGCTGATTGAAGTAGCTCATAACTTTATTTGAAAAGACTATAGCAATGGGGGAAAGTGCTAGTAAGTTCTGAAAGCATTTCAGTCAGTGGGCAAAATGGTGTGTTAATCAAGTGATGGAGGAGATGGAAAAACTTGTGTGTAGTTGAATGAGAAACAGCTGGCAAGAGACAGTGTTAGTGAGCCTATGATCTGTGAAAAAGCCAGGGAATTACACAGTGATTTACTATAAGAAACCCTCCCTAAAAATGCAAGTGATGAATTTAAGGTAAGTAGAGGGTGGGTTGATAAATTCCGCAAGAGACATTGCATCCACAGCATGATAAGACATGATAAGACTTCCAGTTTTGACAAGACCACTGTAGAAGCCCACAAGAAAGAATTTATGGAATTCATGAAGGCAGAAGAATGCATTACTCGATAAATGTTCAACTGTGATCAAACAATTCTCTTCTGGAATAAGATGCTAGGCTATATAAGAACCTATATAACCCAGGAGGAAAAGACACTGCTGGGACACAAGCCCATGAAGGACAGACTGACCCTTTTGCTATGGAAAAATGCAAGCACATCTGAAAATTAAGCCACTACTGGTGACCATTCCAAGACTCCTCATGCATTGAAGGAACAGGCTGTGAACAAGGTCTGATGCCTGTCATGTGGAGGGACAACAGAAAAGCTTGGTCACAGGGATTGTTCCTGGAATAGCTCCAGGAGGTGTTCACACCCATCATTAAGAAATATCTTTCTGACAACCAACTGCCTGAAATGTGACTTCTCACGGATAATGCCCCAGCACATGCTACAGCTTTGGTGGATGATGTGAGTGCTGAGTATGACTTCATAAAAGTCAAGTTCCTCTCCCCCAACACATCTGTTTCAGCCCATAGACTAGCGAGTGATCCAAAACTTCAGAAGCTGTTCACCAGGTGTTTTAATGTAACTGAAGAGACCTCCTTGACTCTGAAAGAGTTCTGAAAGAAACATTTCAGCATCCTCCACTACATCAACCTCATTGACAAAGCCCTAGAAGATGTCACATACCAGATCTTAAACAGCTTGGAGGAAACTATGGCCAGAATGTGTTGATGAACATGACCTTGAAGGGTATGATCCATAGGTAGTGGAGGAGATTGTGCCCATGGACAACTGTACAGGTCTGGACATTGATGGTGCAGACATAGAGGAACTTGCTGAGGACCATAAGAAGATGGTGATGGAAGAATTTGCTGAACTCCAGAGTGAGCAGCAGAAGGCACTTGTTGAGGAGCATCCACTGAGGACAAGGATGACAGGGAGAAGATTAGCAGTGATGGGATAAAATCCATTATGAAAATGGAATGAGTACCAGGATTTATTTGAGAAGCACCACCCCAACATAACTGTAATGAACAGAATGTTGAATATAATGAAAAAATAATATGGTCTCTCATTTCTGGGGGGTTATATAGTATAAGAAAAAACAAGTGACATTAGATTTTTTTTTATCAAAATAGACCCTGAAGCTAAGAGACAAAGAAGAGAGGAAACTCCTGAAGGAGATTTTCCTGATGTCGTTCTGGGGGGGAACTCTATCTCCAAACAATAACTTTATCCCCACCCACCTTCCTATCCACCATGCCAGAAGTTGCTTCAAGTAAGATTAGTGTTCTCATCCTCTCTTCATATTCTACTCGAGTGTTCTTTGTTTCATGTATTTATACTTTTAAAATACACATGGTTCAGAATGCATTAACCTTATTTACATTAAACCTTATGGGGAAAATTGATTTGGTTCATGACCAATTCAGTTTGTGACCAGAATTGTGGAACAAATTAAGTTTGTGAACCAAGGTATCACTTTATTTGATTTTCTGAATCTTTCTTATTTCGCTTAGCATCAGGGTCTCTAGTTCCATCCATTTTTGAAAACTAGAAGATTTCATTCTTTTTGTGTATCTGTGTATATGTGTATAGTACTGAGTTAGGGTAGAAGAAATAAAGGTAAGAAGGAGATTAAAAATGTAATAATTTAAAAATTACACGTTTTTTGATTTTTTGAGACAGGAGTTAAAAATGTACTTCAGACTGCCCTTGTACTATGTAGCCCAGGCTGGCCTCAATCTCTGTCTTTCCTCCTGCCTGAGTCTCCAGAGTGCTCAGAATACGGGCATGTATCACCACTGCCACAGAAAAAGAATTAAAAATTGCACTTTAAACCAGTTGTGGTGGCACACACCTCTAATCCCAACAGCTGGGAGGCCAAAGCAGGGAGAATACCATGATTTTGAGGCCAACCTGGGTTAAATAATGATTTTAAAGCCAGCCTGAACTACATAACAAGACCCAGTCTCAAACAACAAAACAAAATGTACTTTTAAGAAAACTGCAATTTCAGGACCAATGTCACCCAAGGTTACCCATATTTGTATTCCTTAGACTTTTTATGGTTCCTTTCTTAGGCCCATCATGCCCAAATCCCTTAAAATTACTATACATCTATAAATTACTTTAGTTGATAAGAGAAAGCTCAAAAACCTGACCTAAAAATAGAGAAACAGATTCAAAAATTTCAAAAGACGTTTCTAGACTAAATATCTTAGATCACCCCTTTAAAAAAAGAAATACAACAGACTGACACCATGCATATCTCTTTTAAAATGGGTCATCCTTTTTTTCCCACTATACAATGAGCCCTTATCTTCCTGTGTGGTGGTGGGACATTGTTTTTCTCCTGTAAACCTAGATAAAACTTTCTATACACTCACAGATTTCACAGGTTGCCATACACTTAAATGTTCCCAGCTCCAGAATGAAATATGCACTTCTCTTAAGGGCCCACACTTAATTTTCTGTGAGTGTATACTTTAAATTCTGCCTAATAAACCTCTTATGCCTCTCAAGCATCCCACAAATTCTTTGGTGGAAGTTAATGAATGTGCAAACTGCCCCTAGATATGGTGAGTTTTGGTTCCCCATCTCCAGTTACAGGGCTCTCTGGACCGTGTCCCATGGTGCTTATGTTCAGAATTGAACCGAAGGCCTTCACACTGAGCTACACTGCAAGCCCTTTTTTATTTTTTATTTTGAAGCAGGATGTCACTAAGTTGTTACATTGCCCTGGCTGTGTTAGAACTTGCAATTCTCCTGCCTCAATCTCCACAATGCTGGATTCAAGGCATACTACTACAAACAACTGAATTCTTTTTATGCCCGTTATGGTTTGTATGTGGATGTTCCCCAAAGCTTCAAGTGGTCATGGGAGGTGGGCTTTTTTCGAGGGAGCTGAATCTAGAATTTGTGATTGATTCATAATGCAATGCTGAGATTAATGATAGGCGATTGCTGGATCAGTCCAATGATTGGATTAGCACCACCCTGATCTTGGCATTTCAGACTGGCTAAGATGAAAAGGGCAGAAAGAGTTTTGTTTTCCCCCTTTGCTCTTGTTGCTTTTGCTGTCTTCCACCACCTTGAACAGTTGCCTTTCTGCCATGTGCCACCCTGCCCTGGAGCCAGCTGATTACTGAAACCTCCACAAACTGTAAGCTAAATGAACCTTTCATTTCTTAACTGTGGGTGTTAGGCATATTCTCTCAGCAATGAGAGAAAAGTAATCAAGACAATGCCTACATAGTGGTTTATTGTATATCTATACCACAGTTTGTTTATCTATTCATTTGTTGATAGGCATCTAGGCTGCTTCTGTATTTTAGCTAGTGTGTATTGTGCCTCAGTAATCATTGGTTTCCAGTTATTGCTATAGTTTCCTGTCTATTTTTTTTCAGGAATATGAGAAATGGTATAGCTGGTTCAAATAATGTCTATATTTTTAGATTGTTGAGTAAACTCCATCTTGATTTCCATATTGACATTACTAGTTTACATTCCCTTTGGCAGTATAAAAGGATTCTCTTTCCCCCAAATTATCACCAGTGTTTAATGCTTTTTGTACTTTTAGTAATAACTCTTCCAACAGGGTGAGATGGAATTTTATATAATTTTGATTAGCATTTCCCTAATGGCTAAAGGTGTTACCATTTATCATATACTTACTGGCAATTTGTACTGCTTTTGAGAAGTATTTCTTTAATCCATTTGCCAATTTATTGATTGGGTTGTGTATTACTCTAGGGTGCAGATGTTTTTACTTTTTTACATATTCAGAAAAATATCTGACAAAATTTTGACCATCCTGTAGGCTTGTCTCTTCACTATATTACCTCCTTTACACTGCAGTTTGATGCAGTCCCATTTGTTGATTTTTTTTTTTTTACATTACTAGGGACTGAATTCAGTATTATTAAGAGGACAGTAGGTTTAATATTTATGTAGCTTCTTAGTATTTGGGTTTAATAAATCATTAAGTTATTTTTGTGAAATCTTTGGATTTCTCCATTGGACTGTTGATTTCCATATATATGCAATGTTATACATTGTGTGCATATGTATGTTCCTTCTTTCCTTCTTCAAACTGGATTTTATATTTTTTAATTATGATGTACATTGCTGAAGAAGGTAACTGTAAATTTTTGGAAAAATTTCAACTACTTTCAAAGAATTTTTTGTTGTTGTTGAGTTTTTTGAGACAAGGTCTCACTATGCAGCTCAGGCTGGCTTTGAGCTCACTTTGTAGCCCAGGCTGGCCTTGAACTCACAAGGATCCTTCTGCCTCAGCCTCTTCAATGCTGGGATTATAGGCATGTGCCACTATGCCCAGCTCAAAAACCTTTTTGCTTCACAAGTGTCATATTTTCAATTTCCTGAGAAGTTTTCTATATGCCTCCCATCGTAACTACAGGTAATGTCAAATTATAAGCTCCCATGCATTTTCTTTAATATTAAGAGTTAGTGTAATAATATGCATAGAAATTTAGGTATTGTTTTCTACTACGCGTATTTTACTTTATATTTTTATATTGCCTTGACTTTTATCTTTAGGGTAATTCTTCTGTCGTTATTCACGACCAAAATAAATCCTGGGGGTGGAGTGCCTTATTGCCAGAGGCCATCACCAGACTTTTTTCGAAGAGCATGTAATGAATTGAACTGATAAATCTCTCCATAATTTATAGTATATCTTATCAGTGAGGACATTCACAATAGAATTGCTGAAAAGACTGGAATTTTGAAAGGGGTTGGATAGATATTCAGTGCAGTGAGACATCTGTTTCTATTTTATTGCATGATGCTATGCTTGTCATTCTGTCTTAGTTAACTATTACTTTTCCTATGTGGGAAGTCAAAAGAATGAAGTAACCAGCCTTGGTGACATTCTTGTGTAATCCCAGAAACTGGAAGGCTAAGGCAGGAGGATTGCCATCAATTTGAGGTCAGCTGGAGCTACCAAGTTCAAACTCAGTTTAAGCCAGTGAGACTCTGTCCCCAAAATAAATAAAGAATTAAAGAGGGAATTATAACATTTTTGCACTGCTTTTTACATGGTGATAAAATGCTGCTTTTGCATAGAATGAATGTTGCAAAGTTAGTTTTATATACCATGGAGTTATTTCTGGTTAAAAATGGATGTGATCATCTAATCCTAGCCCATCATGAGTGTTTCCCATGAACGGAGTGACATTTTGAAAAAATCCACTCAGGTTTTCTTCCATGTAAGTCCCAAGATGCATGGATAGTTCAAAGTCATTTTTCTAGTCAGTTTTGCATTACTATTAAGACTAACCAAAACAAAAAACTCCAAGGGTATAAGACTTAGGTTGGATCATGTTTTCAGAGGTTTTATTCATGGATATATTAGCTGTGTTGAATTTGAGACTGGTGAGCTAAAACATGACAAAACAGCACTGGTAGAGACAGTCTGCTCTCCTCATAGAAGCAAGGAAGAAGAAAAAACTGAAGAGGGAGGAACTAGGGCTTATGTGTATTCCCCAGAGTTATTCCCTTCAGACCTACTTATTTCACGTAGGTCGACTTCTTGTTTTCAACACCTCCAATACTGCCATCCAACTGTGGTATGGGAAAGAGTTTAATCTGCTGATGAAGTTAGAACCCTTGTGATCAAGTTACTGAATAAAAGCCCATGAGTTGGTGACCAAGCCTTTAGCACATGGCTTTTTGTACCATTTCAAGTACAAACCCTAACAGCTACCTATCCATGTGATAATTGAAGTGAGTGGCAGATAAACATTTCTGACACATCCTTATTTAGTAGAAAAGAAAGAAAAGTTGACATACTCCATGTGCAACACTTTTGATGTTTTTTTTAATGAAGGTGCCTAAAAGTATTGAGTTTCAGTTATCTACAAAGCCCCAAATCTGTCTCCTTTACATAGTCACCCCTTCCATATTACTTCATTTCAGCACATTATTGAACAGTGAATAAAAATAATTATTTTGTGACATATAAAAGAACAATGAAAACCTTTCTTGATGTATTTCTTCAGTATTTTGTTAATTTTCACTAGCCACTTTATATAATTTCATAATTGTTAGTATTGCCTTTAATCTTTCCTCTGATCTTCCACATGTTTACTTCATGTTACAAGGAAAGTTAAGCACAGAGAACATAGGCCAGTGCCAAACACTGGGTAGAGTTTAGTTTTCCCACTGGATGAAAAAATGTGTGACAATGTGCTACAAATGTCCAACTCATAGCACAGTGGATCTTTCATGTTATTTTTCACCTTTTACCCATGATTATTAATATAGCAGATTTTATTAACATCATAAATTAGTAAACATTTACATGAATATGATATTCTGATATAAGAAAAAAACCTTGGTTTTAAAGATATGAAAACTACACCATATTTTACCTGTATATGTTTTGAAATTACTCTTTCAAATACTGCAAGGTCAAAAAACAAGGAATAAAAAGATCCTACTTATATAATTGAATCTAAGATGAATATGTGATTTCTTTAGGTAACAAAATATGTAATTAATTCTTGTGCTGAGTTAATTTACATTAGGCCTTTAAAAAAGTTCTTAGTCCTTTCAAAAGTTAATATACTGTCCCCTATTTAATAATGTTTTTCAGAGTTCTAAAGTTATTTTGAATTGTTATACACTGTCTATGTAACCCCATAGGCAAGTTACTATAGAAAGACTGCATGAAAAATAATCTGAATATAATCACAAGCATTAATTTTAATTGGCACCTTAAAGATGATGAGATGAAGCCTCCTCTGGGAGACCATTAGCTGAGAAGCACAAGCACTCCTCATGGGCTCTTTGTCAGGTACAAACTGCCTCAAGGATAATGTGACCATATGTGCCCCTTGGATGAGAATTGTCCTCCAATATGCTTATTGTTTATGCATCGTTGTCCTAACAACCTGTGTCTTTGTCATAAGAATCTGACCCTGAGAAATTAGCATATGTGGGTAAACTTATGCACAAGCTAATTTGCTTAAATGAAATAAGATGCTCAAAAAGATAAATTCTCATTCCTGGCTTCTAAAAACTTAGTACATGTTTGTAGTACATAATGTTTATATTCCTTGGGGAAGTTAGTGCATGTACATAACACATCTTTATTCCTTGTTGTCCATAAACTCTAAATTTTATTCTTTTTATATATTTGTAAAATGACTTTATCATTTGTGCTTTTGTGATTTTATATAAGTTCTGTTCAATTCTAGATTAGAAATGTATTTCCCTTATTCTTTCTTGTATATATTAGTTTGATATTTCATATTTTTCCCTGAATCTGCTTGGATGGCACATTTGCTTCTGCATTAGCCAGAAATCAGATTTACATGACTTATAAAACATGCAGTTTTCCCACTATGAGTAAATAATGGCCTCTTTTTCTTGATTTGTGCTGCCATTCTTATCAAATCTGTTCTCAATAAATTTCTTAAAAATGTAATGTGTGTGCCTGTTATCCCATGTTTAGACTAATATGATTGTGACTTTTAGCATGTCCCAGGCATTAGGAGGGAATATCTCTTCTACTTAATTCATTTATTGAGATTTGCCCAAGATAGCCCTATCCTCTGTGTTGGAACTATGGTAGATGTTTTTGGTCAAACTTATAATTCACTTACTGTGTTATGGCTAATATCAAGATATCCCTCCCTCAAAGCATGAAGCACTCATAAGTGAGGCTTTTCAGAGGTGGCGGGATCTATGGTGTCTAAATTTGCATTATGAATGTGATAACTGGATCAGTGAACATATTAGATCGGCATGGTTCTGGGTGTGGCTGAATGGATTTACTGAAGACAGAAGACCCATCAATCTTGGTATCAACCCACCAGATTGGTGCCATCCAGTAAGTTTGTAGCCTGAAAAGAATAAAAGGTGAAAAGGAAAGCTCACTGTTGCTTCATACATCCTCCTGCTTGCTGTCCCACGGACTGTTCCTCCTCTGTGATGCTCCCTACCACATCACCCTGCCTTGGAGCCACATGGCTGAGGACTGAACCCTCTACAAACTGTGAGCTAAAATAAGCCTTTTTCTTTTAACTTTTGGGTATTGGGCATTGTATCTCAGTGATAAGAAAATTAAGAAACACTGGCTTTATAAATACAATTGTATTCAGGATATAATTTGAAAAATTCATATCACATCATATCCTTGCACCCAGGAAGCACATTATTTTCCATATATTCAGATAATCTAAAATTTTATTTTCATTTATTATACTCTTGGAATGTGTTGCAGATTTTTAAATGAATTTCTGGGCATTATATAAAATAATGTACAAAGTACAATATAAATAGACTGGTAGTGTGTGAGACCCATTCTTAATGTCAGTGAAATCTTTCCTTTAAAATAGTAGTATATGAGGATATATTTTCCTCAATAAAACAACATATTTGCACAGTCTGAATGAAGAAGCAGACCGATTGATATATCTAGCTTTGTTCTCTGAGCCAGACATCAGGTATATTTACAAAAAAATTAAACAGGAACCATATTTTTACTGAATGTGTTTATAAATTTCTTTTCTAAAGTGCTATAATATTCACATAATATAGTCTTACTTTTAAAAATCCATTAATAAATAAACTTTTAATTTTTTCCATTGTACCTTTTATTATGTTAAAAAGTGGTGATTAAGACAACTTAAACATAAGATCTTCGCATCCCTTTCTAGTTATTTATTTATCTTTGGTCTTTCTGAGACAGGATCTCACTATGCATTTCAGGCTATTCTTGAACTCACTTTGTAGTCCAGGCTGCCCTTGAACACACAATGTTTCTCCTGCCTCAGACTCTCAAGTGCTCGGATTACAGGCATGTACCACCATGCCTGGCTCTCTAGTTATTTGTTATACACTGATCTTTAGAATAAATGGTTTGAGAATTATTTCTTTATAATTTCTATTGTGATCAGGAATTGTTTAGCTTCACCAAGTTGACATACTTTCCGTGAGTACTAAAGCTATGAGAAACACTATAGTTCTCTCCAGTTAATCTTGAGTTTGGAAACATAAGACTCTCTGTCATTGCTTTAAGAATGTTGCATTTTTATTCCTTTGCCACGTAAGGATTTATCATCTATTCCAAACCTTATGTCATTTTTTTCAGTTTTCTTCTTTCTGTCACCATATAACATCACACATGGATGTGGATATGTTGTAAGGTGTGTTCATACAAAGAACAATGGAAGCCAGGCATGGTGTACATGACTGTAACCCCAGCATTGGTAGGCTGAAGAAGGAGAATCACTGCAAGTTCAACTCCATCTATGGCTACATAGTGAGTTCAAGGCCAGCCTGAGCTACATAGTGAGACCCTGTCCCAAAAACCCAAAAAGAAAAAAAATAATAGAGACAGTGAGTAACCTTGCTTTAGCCCTGATTCCAAAAGAATGCTTGTACAATTTCTCCATTCATTTTCTTGCATGTCAGTTTTAGGGGATATGTGCTTTGTTAAGGTAGTAAGTCCCCCTTGAATTTGTGTACTTAAAAGGCATTTCAAAAAACCAACAGAGAATTTCTGGGACTTCTGGGAAGGTGGCAGAGTGGTAAGCAGCAGAGAAACAGCCTCTACAAGATTTAGTGTCCAGATGCTAGAATACAGCAATGTGAGGAAAAGAAGGAGGGATGTGGGTCCCTGAGATCTTGGAAGGATCTGAAGCAATAATTGAAGCCCATGGGGAGATAAAAGAGAGATTTTCATGAAGAAGGTGGTAAGCAGTGCTTTTCCCCTGAGCTCAGACTCACTGCATGGGAGGAGAAGCTCAAATTTGCAAACACCCAGTGACTACTGGCAACCTTAGAGACCTCCACTGAGAAATGCACCAGTGGGATGGAACTGTGGATGCAGTGGGCTGCAGCAGCTGGTGAGTTGTTGAGGTTCTCACATCCCCCAAGGGAGGGCAATTGGCTGATAGCCATCTTGGAGAGGAGCCAACTGAGCTCAGAACTCAGAACAGCTGCAGGCCTCTCCATCTACCTGCTCCCAATGTCAGGGTAAGGTGCCAAGTTCAAGCTGGCAGGAGGTCAGGGAGCTGAGTTCAAGCTGACAGATATGAGGGACCTGGCCAAGATCCCCAACTGCCTGTATGAGAGATATGTCAAGGGATGAAGAAAAAAAAACCAAATTTTGCAAATCACGAAAGAGGGCTAGGATATCAATACCTCTGGATGGGCGAAGATAAAGGCCTATTTGCGTGGCTAGCTTTTATTTTCTCTAGTGAGAAGTGCAGGGGGAGAGGTAGGGTGATTTTCCTGGAACAGCTTTGAAGTAGTGGTGGAATAGGCAAGTTTAACCTCATAAAAGAGGTTAAGATTTATCCCTACACCTTGGAACTAGCCCTCCCTATATGGTCCTTACCAGACTTCATCTTGTCCTCTGAGCACAACAGCATCATGGCCCACTGAGGTCTCAACTGTGGCCAAGATGAAAAGCAAGGGTTTCTGCATTCCAGTCAGCCGACAAGGCCGGGCAAGGAGGCCCTCAGACAGATACTGTGTCAAATTGTACTTTCTGGTCCCCAATGGACAGGAGGTACCTGGAGGTGTTACAGACTAAACAAATCAAGTTCAAGCCTTACAGCCAGAAACCAGCCTGAACTTCAGTAGAACTAGAGGTGCAGGCTTGTGGGAAGCATCCACTACCTTGCCATAAAGCTACAAGGGCTTGCTATGATTAATTAACTTGGATTTGGAATCTATCTGCCATCTATCCATGACACAGCGACATGTCTTGAAGTGGGCATTTTCTTCCTTTCTTTTTTTTTGTTTTTGTTTTTGTTTTTGTTTTTATTAGTTTTTGTTTTACATGAATGTGAACATGTTTTCTAGTTTTTCTTGTTGTTGTTGTTCTGTTCTTGTTTTTATTTCTCTTTTCTTCCCCTTCTATCTTCACCATTTTCCCAAAATTTGAGAAATCTTCCTTTATCCTCCATCCATGCTTCTAATCTCTTCCACTTCTATTTTTCTATTTTTTCCTGATAACCCCTTTTAAATTTACAACCCTGAGGATAAAATTACCAAATAATTGGTTAATTTAGGATACACAATTTTCTGGGTTGTTTTAGATTTCACTATGTAACCACAAATCTACTTCATATGGCTAAAGACAGTGTATTAATAGCTACCACATTTTTTCATTTTCTAGGCTGTGTTTGATACTATTGGGGTTTCTTGTTTGTTTGGTTTTTGGTACCAGGCAATGAACTCAAGACCTTCTGCTCGCCAGATAGGTGCTATGCCCTACCCCTTGATACAATTGTCATTGCTGACTATACTAATTTAGCCAAGGTGAAAGAACCGTTCTAATAAGTTGTTCTTACTGGTATACCAAGATTGAGATTTCCTAAGTTTTATAAACAGTACAATAGGCCAGTACCAAAGAACCAGGGGCTGGACCAAGTAGGCAGCAACTTCTCATTTGCAATATGGAAGAGGTAGGATCTTGCAACAGACTCAAAACCCCAAAAGCCAGGTACACTTGGAAGACCTCTCTGAAAAGTACTCATTTCATAAAGGTTCTAAATACTAGCAATAAAGCTACTTGCAATAAGAAATTTATAAGCATCAACACAAGAATTAAACTAAAAAAGTAGAAAATGAAAAGACACTTAAACAAGATGCAACTCCAGACTCCCAGCTCACCAAAGGCAATCCAGGGGGCAATGAGGTGAAACAATTTAGAGGCCACCACCCTGGACTCTCTGAAATTGTAACAGCAGAAGTAACAAATCAAATGAATGAGGATGTAGAAAAAAATCAAAGCAGAAATAATTTCTCAAATAACTACAGATATGATGACCATAATTTAAAACATCCTTAATGTCTTTAGAGCACACACAGATAAAAAATACAAGAGCTTGGGAAAATGATGGAAATCATGAATGCCCAATGTATGAAAGAAATGGAATCCATGAAACAGATGCAAACAGATATCCAGGATATTTAAAATTCTATTGAAAGTGTCCTCAGCAGAATGAGTCAATGTGAGGACAGAAAATCAGATATAAAAGACAGAAGGGTGGTTAGTAATCACAAAAATAAGGAATTATAAAAATAGCATGGGACAATGAGAAATCTATCCAGACTCTGCTAGATGATGTGAGGAAGAATAACATAAGATTGATCATAGTCAATGAAAAAAAACAAGAGAGAGCACAAATGACATAGAAAACCTGTTCACAGAAGTGAGGGCAGAATTTCAGGCATAGTGTCACATGCCTGTAATCTCAGCACTCAGGAGGCTGAGGCAGAAGGATCACTGGGACTTCAAGGCCAGCCTGGGATACATGTGAGTTCAAGACTAGCCTGAACTACACAGTGAGAACCTGTCTGAAAAAGACACACACACACAAAAGTAAGGGCAGAACACCTCCCAGGCAAGGAAAAAGAATTTGACATATACTTAAGTGAAGTATATAGAACTCCAATTAACTATAATAAAATATTTACACCAAAGCTCATAACAGTTGATATTCAACACAAGAGAATATTAAAAGCTCTTAGAGAAAAGAAACAAATTAATGATGAAGGAAAGCCCATCAGAATCACACCAGACTGCTCAATGCAAAACTCAAGGAGAGCTTGGAGTAAAGTATTTCAAGCACTAAAAGAAAATAACTACCAACCCAGATGGATGTACCCTGCAAAACTGTCTTTCAAAACTGATGGAGAAATGAAATACTTCCATGACAAAGAACAGCTGGGGAAATTCATGATCACCAAATCAGCACTCCAAAATGTTCTAAAGGACATTCTAGAAAGAGATAACAAGGGATACAACTTCATGAACCCCAACAGACTGAATCCACTAGTCAGACAATTGAACAAGTGTTTTTTTTTTTTTTTTTTTTCTTGGCGGTACTGGGGATTGAACTCAGGACCTTGCGCTTGCCAGGCAGGCGCTTATTCCACTGAGCTATATCCCCAGCCCCAAGTCAGACAATTGAACAGAGAGAGAAAAAGGGAGCTAACAACAGGAAAATGGCATGACAATGACAAATCAGCGCTATCAGCTATAGCCGTCAATGTAAATGGCCTCAATTCACCAATCAAAAGAAACAGACCGGCAAAACGTATCAACCGAAGAAGAGAACTACAGGCCAATCTCCCTAATGAACATAGATGCAAAAGTTCTTAATAAAATACTGAAAAACAGAATGCAACAAATCATCAAGAAAATTATACACCATGACCAAGTGGGATTCACCCCAGGAATGCAGGATTGGTTCAATATATGCAAATCAATTAATACACCATGTCAATAGAGCCAAAGACAAAAATCACCTGATCATCCCAATTGATGTAGAAAAAGGTTTTGATAAAGTCCAGCGCTCATTCATGATAAAAGCCCTCCAGAAAATTGGCGTTGATGGACTTTACTTCAATCTGATAAAAGCCATCTATGGCAAACCAACAGCTAACACCATTCTAAATGGTCATAAACTGAAAGCTTTCACTTTAAAATCAGCAACAAGACAAAGATGTCCACTGTCATCACCTCTATTCAATATAATTCTGGAAATACTAGCCAGAGCAATTAGATAAGAGGGAGAAATAAGAGGAATAAGGATAGGAAAAGAAGAAGTGAAATTATCATTATTTACAGATGGCATGATACTCTACATAGAAGACCCCAAAAACTCCACCAAAAGGCTCATAGATTTAATAACCAAATTCAGTAGCATAGATGGATACAAAGTCAACACTCAAAATCAAAGGCATTTCTGTACACAAATAACAAGCAGACTGAGAGAAAAATTAAGGAAATCATACCTTTCAAAATAGCATCTAGAAAATGAAATATTTAGAAATCAAAAAGAAGTAAAATCCCAAAAGAAGTAAAAGATCTATCCAGTGAAAACTACAGTACTCTGAAAGAAGAGATTGAAGAGGATTTCAGAAAATAGAAAGATACTCCTTGCTCATGAATAGTAAGAGCCAACATTGTGAAAATGGCCATACTACCAAAACTGTTGTACAGATTCAATGCACTTCCCATGAAAATTCCATTAGTATACCTCACAGGTCCAGAGAAAACATTTCAAAAATTCATCTGGATCCAGAAGAGACCTAAAATTGCAAAAGCAATCCTGGGAAACAAAGGAAAGGCAGGAGGTATCACAATCCCTGACTTAAAATTGTACTACAGGGCTGGGGATATAGCTCAGTGGAATAAGCGCTTGCCTAGCAAGCGCAGGGTCCTGAGTTCGATCCCCAGTACCACAAAAAAAAAAATCATGTGAATAAAATTGTACTACAAAACTACTGTGATAAAATCAGCATGGTACTGGCAGAAAAACAAACCTGAAGATCAATGGAACAGATTAGAAGATGCAGACACAGCTACAAACACACTCAGCCACCTTATTTTTGACAAAGCAGCCAAACATGTTCACTGGAAGAAAGACAGCCACCAAATAACAAGCAGACTGAGAGATAAACGGTGCTGGAAAAACTGGCTTTCCCCATGCTGAAGACTAAAACTAGATCCATGTCTATCACCATGCACTAAACTAAAGTAAAAATGGGTCAAAGATCTAAGTATTAAAACAGAAACACTAAATCTACTGGAAGAGAAAGTAGGTAAAACTCTCGAAGACATAGGGGTAGGCAGAGAGTTCATGAACAAAAACCAAACTGCATGGGAAATACTTCAAAGAATCAACAACTGGGATCTCATTTCATTGAAAAGTTTCTACACACCAAATAAAATCACCACAGGATGGAAAATAAAACCCTCAAATTGGGAAAAATTTTATCCAACTGCCCCTCAGACAAAGGACTCCTATCTGGAACATACAAAGAATTAGAAAAAGTCAAGGCCCCAAAATTCAAAGACCCAATTCAAAAATGGGCATCTGAAGTGAACACACACTTCTCAGATGAAGAAATATTAATGGTGAATAAATATATGAAAAAATGTTCAACATCATTAGTCATTCATGAAATGCAAATTAAAACAATGCTGAGATTTTATCTCACCCCACAAAGAATTAGTATCATTAAGAAATCAACCAATGACAAATGCTGGAGAGGCTGTGGGGCAAAAGGAGCGCTTCTCCGCTGCTGGTGGGAGTGTCAATTGGTGAAACCACTGTGGAAATCAGTCTGGATATTCCTCAAAAAAATAGGATTAGAAGTCCCACTTAACCCAGCTATTCCTCTTCTGAGTATTTTTCTAGAAGAATTAAGAACATCATACCACATCATACCACAGCAGTATATGTGCATGTTCATAACAGTGCAATCTGTCATAGCTAAATCTTGGAAACAACCCAAATGCCTATCAACTGAGGAATGGATAAAAAATATGTGGTATTTCTATTCAATGGAGTATTACTGAGCTATAAAAAAGATAAACTTGAGGCTTTTGTAGGTAAATAGATGCACCATACTTGGAAGTGAAATAACTCAGACCCAGATGTGTAAACATCACATTGTCTCCCTGGTGTAAGAACATGAAAGAGTAAATAATACCCAAAATGTACAATAGATTAATAAGAAAGGGAAAGAAATTGCTCAAAGGAAGGAATGACTGGGATGAGGGAAAGAAGAAAAAGTACAAAGACATTGTAGATAGTTAGATGGATAGATAGATAGATAGATAGATACGGATCAGTGGCATAACTGTATTGCTGGTATCTAATGAAGAAGATGGTATGAGAGCAGAAATTCCTACAATCCTGTCTAGTGACGCTATGCATTGTCTCTAATGTTCTTTTAAATTATTATTTTCTTATTCCCTGCAAAGATTTGATCAATCTTCTATTCTTACATCTGGTAATCTGAGCAACTTCGTCAAAGATAACAATATGAAATATAACAACCACTGGTAATCCCTATCATTTGGTTTGAAATTCCATATCATTTTTAATGTCCTTGCTTTGCGTTGTTTGTATTTTGCTATTGTTCCTTTTTTGTACTATTTTCTTTAAAATAAAAAATTTTAAGAAAAAATTAGGATGTGTTATGTACAGGCACAGATTACCTACAATGAATGTAATTGTTATGTACCGGAAACAAAAAGAAAGAGAGAGAGGGAGAGAGGGAAGGAGAGAGAGAGATAGGGAGAGGGGGAAGGGGAGGGGGGAGAGAAAGAGAGGAGGGAGGGAGGGAGGGAGGGAGGGAGGGAAGGAGGGAGGGAGGGAGAGAAGAGAAGAAAAGAAAAAAGAAAGGAAAAGAAAAGAAAAGAAGGCAGGAAGAAAAAGGGCAGCTCTGAAAATCGAGAGGTAAACTATCCCTCAGGCGAGACGAGATCGCCAGCACGGGAAAGGTCTGGTCCAGAAGTTTGTAGGTTACAATCTTGCCCATTTGGACTCTCCTCAAACAAGTGGGAGTTTGTTTCTTTTGTCACTCTTCCCTTAGCAGGAGCCAATCAGCGATAAAGGGGCGGGCTGCACGAACTGTCCAATCAGGTGGCTGAGGAAGGCGGGCTCTTCCGGTGTCATGGCGCCTAAGCGCGGGCCACATTTATCCGTTAGCGTCATGGCTGGTCAGACAGCTTTCTTCTGTGAGCTTTACTCGCTGTGAGCTGTGCAGAAGGGCCCTGGGAGAGCCACGCAATGGTGACGTTGTGGGACGAGAGCTCTGGGATGGGGTGGAGTCCGGGTGAAGTGGAATGGAAGCGGCCGGAATCAGCTATGAAGAACTAGAGATCCCCCGGCTTAGTTCCAGATAGTCAGGGCCTCCCGGTCTTTGGCACTGAATCAATTCATGTCCCTTTTGCCCTTTGCGGGGTCAGGGCCTATTGCGGGTCTCCAGCATCCTGCCCGCAGTGCAGTACTGCCTGCTGAGAATGCGATCTTGGGCAGCCCCAGTCACAGCTACATTTCCACCAGTCTGGTGACAGCGGGAGGGGGCTTGGGGAGACACTGATTCCGCTGTGGGTTAGAGATGGGTGCAGCTGTGATGTTCTAGGTCCTTGGTCTCATTTCTCCCAACAGCAGACCTGGTGGACCTGAGTTTATAAATGATTTCATACCTACTTCGCATCAACTCAGACCTATGCTTTTTATATTGATAATGATTTCCTAAATTTCCAGTATGTTCTCAGATTGCCATACTTATGATAGGTGTTGATAAAGGCCGTGCGAATTCAAACAAATGTTTAACATTGCTGGTGATGAGCTCAGTGCTGGACCACTCGTCAAGCACACAGTGAACTCCTGAGCTCCATCTACAGAAAAAAAAATTACAGTCCTAATTACTTAGATGTAACCTCTACCCAAAATTAGACTATTGAGGCCTTCCACAGAGTGTAAAAAGCTGAGAAGAGTTGAGGAATGTTAATATGTTAGCAAAGGCAGATGGAAATGGACGTCTTCCAGAAGGGCCTGCCTGTTAAACCCACACAGAGAAGCACATTGAATTGGGGCATTTGTACAGAAATACATATGTAATATGAATATGAGCGGAAAGAGAGTGGTGATATCTCTTAATGACCATAGCTTTTGGTCTGATTGTAGACATTGTTTAAATATTGAAAGGCTGTTGGAGGTAGACTTCATACAAAGGAGTATTGGTGGAGGGCCAGCTCTCCAAATGGAAGGTACGTAGGCCTATTGGTGGTTAAGCCTAAAGGGTGTTCCAGGTGGAGAAGGGCAAAGGTGAGTGGAAAGGAGGTGGGAGAGAAGAAGGTGTCGGAAGGTGGCAATATTGGTACCTCCAGCAGAGATTTACTCTGGAGGTCAGATTGTTCTTAGTATGACAATACTTGGTCTGAGAGCAACTCAAAGGTCAGGTCTAAAGAATGAAGAGGAAGTTAAAAAATAGGTAATTGTCTTCTATTACTACTGACCAGTTCACGTAATTATTTTTGAGGTAAGATTGGGAATTAAACTGCCTGGCCTTGTTGGAGATTAAAAAATAGGATGAACATCACCTTTGAAGTAAAATGGGAAGATTTTCTCCCAGAGACAAAAGATGTCAAGGTGTGCATGATGCTTTTATTATACAGGGACTGAAATCAAGAATTTTGCTCTAAGCCTTGCTCCCCCCCCCTTTTTTTTTAATTAATTTTTGAGACCAGGTAATTACTATGTTGCCCAGGCTAGGGTGAGCTTTTGTTTCTACCTCTTTGACTGTTGCAATGACAGGCATATGCCACCATGCCAGTTTAAGATTGGAGTTCTTTAATCACCCTCACTTCTCAAGATTTCAGTGCTTGTGTAAAGTAATTAGTGAAGCACGACTGAGATGGAAATAGTGCACCACTAAGCCTCAGTATTGACAATTGAGGAAGACACTTTCAATATGAAATAACAATGCTGGGATATATCTCTACTCAAAAGTAACTTCTTTAACATGCAATAGGTCCTCCAGTACTTAAAAATTATTAAGTGGAAATCTAACTTTGAACTTTGAATTTTATTCTTTTTACACATGAATGGTATATAGTAAAATACTTATTAACGTGTCACTGCTCTGTCAGCAACAGGACACCAAGGGTGACCACTTAGTGATTTACAGCCCAGTACATTCAATAAGTTACATGAGTTATTTCGTGTTTTATTATAAATTAGGCTTTGTGTTACATGAGTTTCCCCAAATATAGATGAAGATAAATGTGTTGAGCAGGTTTAAAGAATCCAAAGCTTAGCAGTAATGTTTGCTTATCATGTATATCCTGTACATTTTCAGTACATTTCATTTTTAACCTCCTTTGGGTAACTCAAGTAGTATCTCTAGACCTTCCTTCAACTCTTCATAAAGGTCTGTGTAGAACTTGACACTCATCAGATTATTTTCTGGTTTTAGTGTTGTACTAATCAGGTTCTCCAGAGCAACTGAACCAGGAAAACTGACTACTATTTAGAAAAAGAAACCCAACTCTGGGTTTTGGGAGGTTTTTTTTCCCTTTGTTTTTATTTGGTTGGCTTTGGGGTTTTTTTGTTTGTTTTATTGTGTTCTTTGTATTATAACGAGGTATTCCACTCTGGTCATACTATCTGGCTTGTGTCACCAGCACAAGGGAATAAGATAGAAATTTTCGTGAACAGATACAAGGATGAGCTGTTTGAACACAAGACACCAAGCATTTGCAAGGCTAAAGGAAAAACATTTCCATTCCTAGTTCTAATTTATTCTGATTCTGGGAACCCTTCTACCTGCCAACTTCTGCCTTTGTGTGCTGCTTCGCCTTAATGTACTTGATCAAGGCACGTCTGCCAGCAGTCTCACCCCAAAGACTCGCCCCTTTGCAGTGATTAATGTCTCTCTGGGGAAAGAGATGACCGTGAGCCTCTGTTAAGGTTCCTTAAGCCAAGAAAGACTGCTACCCTTGAAATCCCCTAAGTGTCTCCCGGGTTCCCTGCCGTAGCCCTTCCATGTTGGCGTCCTGGAGAAAAGCATGGTAATGACAAATGGAGAAGGGTGTAGCTGAGGTGAAGAACAGAGCTTCACTTCAAGGCACCCTTAGTCTGGGCTTTACATCTTTCAGCGGGTGTCATCATAGAGCATCAAATAGAATTTTAGCAGTTCACGTGGCCTTTGTTTTGACACTTTGGTTACCTTTTCGTTCAGGAGCTTATGTGTTCACTGTTTGCTAAGTCACTGGTTTTCAGGCCTTGTTTATTTTGCACATCAGAAAGCGTGTATGTGCCTCAACGTTTCTGTTGCAATGATGGCAGAGCAAGAGCAAGATTTAGTAACACCTTGTGGATTGTGGTCAAGCATGCTGACCAATATCAGACATGTACAGGACGGCACTTACTAGAAGTAAACATTGGCCGCAGATAGCACTATTAGTAGCCCTGTTAACAGCCCTGTTGTGGGTGTGTACTCCTTCCCCTGCTGAGCCTCTGCTTCTCTATTGGATTATACACCATAGTTGTATGTCATAACACACATGAATTTTTTCATGTGATGGGACAGTGAAGGCAGTAAACATTCTTATTTCTGATTTTAAAATAATTTGAAGTATTAATAATGGAATTGTGTCTTCATTTGTTATAATGTGTTCCAAATATCACTGGTGCTGAGTTTGACATCTCTTTTGCAGGTAGGTCTCTCTTTACTATTGAGCCCCTATTCATCACTTCTGGATCATACATGATGAGCAAAATACACATGCTCTACTACTGATGTACTCGCCAGACTCGTGTACATATATTTATAGTGTGCACAAATGGGAGTATGTTAGAGAACTTTTTTTAACCTAATTTATTGAATAATATTTACCAGGTTTATTTGCGTTGTTGTGTGTCTGTATAATTCCTGACAGGGTCTCTACTATTTGTCTCCATGACACTTTATTTGCATTTCCACAGTTATGGGAAAACAAGTTTATAAAGTTCTGGCAGTGATATAATGAATATTCTTATTCTTATTACCTTACCAACAAATTTTAGTAAAATCCATAGATGCACAGGACCTTGTTTCCTGGTGCACAAAGTATGTATCATTGAAAATTTTAATATACACCACCTATACTACCACTACCACTGGGCTATAGCTATTTTTCATAAGCAATGAACACTAGACCTTTTGTAATTCGTCAAAATCTTTTCCTGCATCTATTGAGATGATCATTTGATTTTTGTCTTTGGCTCTGTTGATATGGTATAGTACATTTAGTGATTTGTGTATGTTGAACCGTCCATGCGTTTCTGGGATGAATCCTACCGGGCCATGGTATATAATCTTTTTCATGTATCTGTTTGGCTCAGTCCCCAATCCTTTGTGATAGGGCTGTGATGAGATTATTATTCCAGAGCTTCCTGTATTGTTACAGAAGGGAGATCCACTAACTACAACAGCTATGCCATCCTAGCTAAACAATAACATGAAGCATTATTTAGAAATTAAAAAACTGTGATAACTATTAATTTTGTGCTTTAGTCCATAGGAGCGGAGTCTATGGTATATAACAGAACCAAGTGGAAATTAAGAGTTGTATGCAAAGTGTTTCCTCCTGGGTGCAGTGCTTTTACCTTTAGGTGGGGAAACTTAGGGAAGATAGCATATAAAACAAAGAAACTGCGAAAGAAGTAGAAGCAAGGCTGGAGGACAAAGGATGATCGCAGGAGGTTTGGGAAACCAGAGAAGAGGGTAGAAAAGAAACGATAAAGGAGTATGCAAGGGATTATGTGCGCTTGGTCTCTGGGTTTGTGGGGTGGGATTAGTTTTCTGTGGCTGCAGTTCTCCCTAGCCATTTAGAAAACAGAGGGAAAAAAAGAACAAGAGGAAAAAAGAAAGGGCAAAAAAAAGGAAAAAGAAGAAGAAAACTGAATAGGGAAGAGAAAGAGAAAAAATTTTGAAAAGTAAAAGTTTAAAATACTTAAAATGAGAGAAAAGGGCTGATTACTGAGTCCCAGGTTCTTCCAGAGTTGGTTGCAGGTCCTGTGGACACCTCAGTCATCTCTTGGTTTGAATTGTTTTTGGTGCTGTGAACTTTGCCTCCACTAGTCTTGCATGTCCATCCCGTGCACCCTAGTTGAGACCCTACTGTGTCACTTTCGTTCCATTTGGTCTCTGGGCCTTTCTAAGCAATTCACTTTAGTCATGGTCGTAGCGAGGGAGGAAGCTATTCTTTGGGTCTTCCGGTGTGGTTCATCTGGGCTGCAGCAGCAGAGAGGTGGTAGGAGGGGCTGCTCTTGATAATACTCTTTGATAAAATGCTTTCTTCCATACTAGGTATTTTTTAAATCAATTTTAGACTATCAGAATATCTTATGTCTTTCTATATATTAACTTCATCAAGGATTTTCTTTGCTGAACAATAACCTTTTATTTTAAGTTTTTAAAGTCAGCTTAATGTTTGTATGTTCCCAATTTTATTTATGAAATTTTTCTCCTAGATCAAAATTTCATTTTCTCATCATTTTTCCATGTTACAGTTTCATATTTTATATTTTTGTCTTGAATCTGCCTGGATTAAACATTTGCATGTGTATTAGGTAGAAGTCAGACTTACTTAGCCTATAAATTGAGAGCTTTTACCACCATAAAAAATGAGAAATTACCTTCACTTCATTTGCACGCAGCGCCTCATCAGATCTGTATGTATGTATGTATTTGTTTTTTGAGACAGGGTCTCACGATGCAGGTCAGGCTGGCCTTGAGCTCACTTTGTAGCCCAGGCTGGTCTCAAACTCACAATGATCCTCCTGCCTCAGCCTCCTCTAAGTGCTGGGATTACAGGCATGTGCCACCGTGCCTGGCTAGCTCTGTTTTTAATAAAGCATAAATATTTATTTAAATTACTTATAAATGTAATATGTCAACATGTTGCTAGAGTTTCAAACTTAAATAACTTTATTGCATGCTATATTGCAAACAATGTAAAGTGATACTTAAGATAGGAAAAAATAAAGCATTACCTTTTGTTTTTAAGTAGGGATTATAGGAGATTTTTGTGATGTTATAGTTGATTACTGGTATTAAAATATATACTATTGTTTTTAGGGTATAATTTGAAGTATTCATAGCATATCAGTTGAGCACATCCAGTACTTTACAATTATTCTCCATGTATTCAGATCTTCAATTTTATTTGTATATATTTTTTCTTTGTTGATGTTACAGATTTTTAAACCATTTGTGATATGGTTTACAATAGTTTTATGAAGTAAAACATAAATGTTTTGTGGTTTGTGAGGTCATTTCTAGGTAGCAGTAAAGTCCTTTCTTCACAGTGATATGTAAGGAAGCATTTTCTTCGATAAAACAACTTATTGGCATAGACTGTGTGAGAAAACAGAATGGTATCTAGTATTTGCAAAAGACTTAAATTTAATCTTTTAATTAAATGTATTTTTTAAAAATACAGTTTTTAAAACTAAAATGTTCATTATATTTGCATGTCGTAGGTACATTTTTCATTTTGATTCTATGAAAAACAGTTAATTAGCTGTACCTGCCACTGTCCCTCTTCATAGTGATGAGTAATCTGCTCCTCAGGGCACTACGAGCTGTGAATGCAGACTGCACACATCCATGTACTTCTGTTAGTCTGCTGTCTATATCTCTAAAATTGTGTTCACTGCGAGCTTGCTTGCTTGTGAACCGGCTATGCCTCCATTGTGGTGTCACATTTGTGGCCTGGGCTAACCAGATGTTCTTCTTCAGCTTGTGTTATATCATCCCTTGCTCATGGTTATCATGGTGAAAGCCTACTGTAGGTCTGTTTCCCTGTCTCAGTGTTAAAAATGCTCATTAACTGCTGGGACTGTGCTTATCTTGTGGACTTGTCCAAGGATATTTGGTTATGACAATTATAGTAAGAATAGTGATTTTCTACCTTGCCTTGTGCAAGTCTAAAGTAGTTCAAGATTTTCTGTGCCACATTTTTTTCTCATGAAGCAGGCCAGTAGTGAAAAGAAATCCTACTCATCAAAAGTGTGGTCTGAAAAGCTCTTTGTCCTCATTGTCCTCTCCTATTTTCATTTGGTTCAGCTTGAGAACCTTTTATACTGAGAGACTGCAGATTGCCTTTTCCATATGTACAGTATACCTCATCATGATTATCTAGTGCTCTGGCTTTTCCTTTGTCATTTACTTCTAGCCCAATTTTTGAAATATATGAAAAGAGGGCTGGGGATATAGCTCAGTGGAATAAGCGCTTGCCTAGCAAGCGCAGGGTCCTGAGTTCGATCCCCAGTACCGCAAAAAAAAAAAAAAAAAAAAAAGAAATATATGAAAAGATACTTTTTGAAATATCTAACATACATTCTATATCTATAATTGCATCATATTCAGCCTCTTGAATAAGGATCAGAAAAACAGTATGAAGAAAACTTACCTAGGCGTTTTGTGGCTGCAGGTGTAAGTATAGGCAGTTTAGCCTTTATATTACTTTTTTTCTCTCTATTTAGCTTTTTCTTCTTCTTATCTCCCTGCCTACCATCTTCTTTTTTTTATTCTTTTTATAATGGATGACATGAGTCAAAGACCCCTCAACAGGTTTTTGTGAAGACAGTGGGGCATAAGATTTAATACCTGGGTGCAGGCGGACAGAGGGCAAAAAGACCATTTGGAACAAAAAAATGTAGGCTTTTTTATAGGGCTTGAACGGAGGCAAGTGACATTAGGTGAAAAGGTCTGAAAAAACATCACTTGTCAAAGTTCTCAAAGTGTCCAGTGCCTCAGAGATCAAAGTCTAATGCAAAGGTATGGATGTTATCAAATTCAGGTGTCCTGAAGATCCTGTGCTCTGCTTGATCTCTTCTTTCCTGAATTCGGTGTTTGCCAAGGCGACAGCACCTGTGCCGTGCTAGGGTTTTGAGAGCAGTGTAGATGCAGATGAACAGGTTGAGTGCTAGGAAAGTCGTGCCTGAGTTCAGCCTGACATTCTTGTCTTTTTAGTATTACAAACAGAAAGGAAAAAGTGAAAAAGGGAGAGGCTTTCTCATGGCTGCCTCATGAGTGACACATGGCCTGAGTGTGCACCTAGTAGGAAGGAAAACCTTGGAGAACTGTTTTATATGGAGGGAGGATGGCTTGGTTACTTTACTCTCATTGCTGAGACAAAATACCCAATGCCCAAAATGAAGGAAGGAAAGCTTTATTTAGCTTACAGTTTGTGGAGGTTTCAGTCCATACTTGGCTGGTTCAGAGCCAGAGTGGCACATGGCAGAGGGCAGAACACAGCAAAAACAGCCAGAGCAAAAGAGAGGAATGGCAAGTAAGCAGGCTCTTTCCTTCCCTTGCATTGTAAACAGGCTACTCCCACCCAGGAGGTGGTAGCACTCACATAATCTCCATGCCCTCCTCTTCCACAGGCTCAGGCTGTATACAAAGTAAGCACCTTGGCTTCCTGCTGAGCCCCTCAGCTGAACCTCTAGACTCCCCAAGTTGACACAATGTATCAACCATAACAGAGGAGAAGAGCAGCAGCTGCTGTTAGTTATTGTTTTGATGAGGTCTTCTAAGAACTGTGACTGGAGTCTGACAAGACAGGGCCGGACAAGAAAAGGAGAATTATACAGACCAGTAGTCCTGCTAAGGGAAGGAACCCCAAGGCCCATTCCCAGACATTAATCCAGTAGTTGGACATACACTGTTTAATTTCTGAGGCCCTTTCAGTAAGCCTTTTAGCTGTATCTCATATTATTCTTGATTGATTTGTATAAAAACAGTATTCTTCCCCCTAGAAGAATGGCCACTTTTTCAGCCATTAGGAGGTCTAGGCTTTGGTTTTGGAGGGTTACTGATGCCAGAGAATCAATTAAGGATTGAAAAGTTTCTATGGTCTTGGCTATTTTCTCAAGGGGGTAGGAGTCTGAGCACGGGTTCTATGGATGCATATCTGTGCATGATAGATGACAGCCATCACAGAACCAGAGTGTTTGTTCAGCAGTGGAGCAGTGATTGAATGGGGGTGGGTGCTTGTTTTATTTGATGATTAACATGACCAGTGGAAGCTAACAAGGTTAATATGGAATTATACGGGTAGGGAGAAAGGTGTCCGAGGAGTAACCTGGAAGACCTATTGCACTGGATGCAAAGGGGGACTTGGAAAGTTAGGTCAGCCTTAGTGGTTATTGGGTCATCTGTAGGCTTATTTGTTTGTTTGTAAAGAGTGAGATTTGTCAGGTAAGTTCATAGAAGCTGGGCTGTTTGGGCTGGTGCGTTGCCCCTTTGAATAGCATCAGCAAGAGGAAAACTCCAAGAAGAAAAACAGGGCCATGTCTCCCAGAGGCCAGTATGTATAAATGGAGAGCCCTCTTATATGTGGGGGTGGTAAGTGAGATTTGTGTTGGCTTAAGCTTGTAGTAGAACAGGCCTCATACATGGCAGCAGACATGGAGACACAGAGTCAGAAGTCCTTAGTTACAGGGGGGTTAGGCTGGTTCAGTAAGAAAGTTGGGCATTGGCAGGGAGACTGATGGGAGAGCATCTGTGGGAATTATACTGGCTAATGGGAATGTATACCTAGGAAGCGATCCCATCATGGAGAGAATGGAGAGTAGGACCCACAAGAGGGATAGTAGAAAGGGGGTGTCTGAGGTCTGCCTTACGCATTGTGGTCCTCGTAATATCAATCATCAAACAAGAGAAAGGCAAGGATAAAAGACAACAGTGTGACTTCCTTGGGGGAGAAATCACACAGAGTGCCCTGGTAAAGGAGATCTCCCCAGACGTAAAAAGACTGCAGAAGTCTGGGGATGAAAGCAGGTCAGACCTGCATATAAATGTTTTAGGTGAAGTGGCAGGATAGCCAGTGGTAGGGCATGTTCGGTGTTTTCTGGGATTCAGCCTGAGGGATGTAGCTGCGATTACTTGTGACTGACTTCCATGAGGAGGAGAGGTCAAATGAATTGTCTGCAGGGAACAGCTTTATTCTTGAGCAGTGAATCCATTGCCCAGGGTCTTTCAAACAAACAGCCACTGGAATGCTATAGATGACTCAGAGGTCCCTTCTAGTTTGCCTGCAGGGATCTGGGGTTTGAATCTCTAATCGAAACCGATCTATTAGCCAGACACTCACCATAAGGGCAGGTGTCAGGAGAAGGCAGAAGGTCAGCAGCTACTGTATTTCTTTTTGGGTTTGTTGCAGAACTGGGAGATAGTCTGTGGTAGGACTGGTCTGGCCAAAGCAGAAAGGTATGGCTATATAAAAGCTCAAAAGGACAATATTCTATAGGGTTTCTAAGGGTGGTGTGAATTCTAAGGAGAGCAGTTAAGAGCAGTGAAACCCAGTCTTTATGAAGAGCCTCTTAGCTCTTTCCACTTAGCAAATGCTTGAGGATGGTATTGAATATGAAGGTTCCATTGTATACTGAGTGGCTTGGATTAATAAAAGCTGGGTAATATGTATCTTATCAGTGTAAAAACTGGGCCATTATCCAGTTGAATGGAGGTGGGGAGGCCAAATCGGGGATTATACTGGTTAAGAGAGAACTAGTGACTCCTGAGGCTTTTGCTGAACTGGTAGGAAAAGCCTCTACCCACCCAGGGAAAGTGTTGACCCAGACCAAAAGATACCTTAACTTGCACCCATGCATGTGGGTGAAATCAATCTGGCAGCCCTGGGTTGGGCAGAAACCTCCCGGTGTGGGAAAAGAAGGGACCTTAGGGAACCCTGAGGCATGATTACCTGCCAGACAGTATTGAACAGTGAAGGTCTTAAGGAGGGTATTCCAGGAAAGAAAGCAAATAAGAGACTCAAGTAGACAGGATAGGAGTTTGTACCCTACTTGAAAACTGTCATGAAGAGACAAAAGAATAGTGTGCGCTTGTGAGGTAGGAAGGGTGAATGTCCTTGACCCAGGAACTACCTGTGTTTTGTGGAGAAGTTTTGGTATTGGTGACACTCAGAGAAGGAGTAGGCAAGGGTGAAGCAGTAGAAGGCAAAGTATTGGCCACTGGTAGTGTGGTGGGGGAGATTTGCTGCCCCTTTTGCAGTTTTATCTGCCGAGGAGTTTCCAGCAGCTGTGGGATCTGAGAGTCTTCAGTGTCCTCTACAATGAAGTACAACTGTGCATGTTTGCAGAACACCTGGAGAAGGGCCTTAACATGTGAAGTATTAATGATGAAGGATCCCTGAGAACTGAGGATCCTCTCTTTGCCCATATGGCAGCATGGTTGTGAAGTATGTGAAATTCCTATTCGAATCCGTATAGATGTTAACCTGTAAGCCTTTTGCCAGTGTAAGAGCATTGGTCAAAGCACTCAGTTCAGCCTGTTGAAAGGTGGTGGAAGAGGGAAGGGCTGCAGCTTCTGTAACAGTCATGTAAGATAATTGCATATCCTGCTTTGGCCAGCAACACGGGGACTCCCATCAGTAAACCAAGCATGACTGGAGGTAGGCAAGGGCCATGCTGAAATGTGAGGGAAAGGTAAGGTTGTCAAGTGGATGAGGGACAGACAGTTGCGTGGATCTGGCATCTCAGAAGGAGACAGTGGGTGTGAGATGAGAGACAGGATGAAAGTCAAAACCCAAGTCAACAGTTACTGGAGGGGGGTTCTATAAAGAGTGCATATAACTGTAAGAGACGAGGAGTGGATAGAAGATGAGATGCGATGAGGATATTAGACCCTTCAGGTTATGAGAGGAGTATAGCGTGAGTGGCCAATGGCTAGTAATATTTAGAGATTCTGTAAGTATTAAGGTTGCAGCAGAAGCCACTCAGGGATAACAGTCAACCTAAGACAATGGAATCAAGTTGTTTGGATGGGAAAGCAACTGGGCATGGGCTTGGCCCCTGGGCCAGAACATTGACCATGCAACCACCATGTTCTATGGCATACATATAGAAAGGTTGAGTACAGTCTGGTGAAGTTAGGACTGGGGCTGTTTTTAGAGCTGCTTTTAGGGTCTGGAAGGAAGAGTAAGGAAAGTCCTTATGAGTCTAAAGGCTCAGCTGGGTCCCCTTTTGTAAGCTTGTGTAAAGGCTTGGTAAGGAAAGCAAAGCCATAAATCCAGAGATGGAAGTACCCCACCACCCTAAAAAAGGAGAGAACTTGTCACTGGTAGTAGGGATTGGAATCTGAGAAATTAATTGGACATGATCAGGAGGAAGGGTTTGAGTGTGTTTGTGCCTAGATAGGTGACAGAGAGGAGATGTGGCCCTTGTACAGAGACACATGGTAGCCTTTTGTGTCTTAGCTGTTGTAAGAGTAGGAGAGTATAACTTCTGGAGGATTTGTAGGAGGGGCTGCACAGAAGAGATCATCTGCATACTGGATGGGGTAGAAGTTGGACAGGTAGAAGAAAAACAAATCACGTGCAAGGGCCTGGCCATAATAGTGGGGTTTGTCTCTGAAATCTTGTCAGAGGTCAGCCCAGGGGCTGGGGATATAGCTCAGTGGAATAAGCGCCTGCCTAGCAGGCGCAGGGTCCTGAGTTCAATCCCCAGTACCGCCAAAAAAAAAAAAAAAAGAAGAGAGGTCAGCCCAGGTCAGCTGTTGGGACTGATGAGCGTCAGGTTCCATCCAGGTAATGGATGGACCATGCTGGGTAAAAGCAAAGAGAGGCTGGGAGGAGGGATGTAAAGGAATGGTAAAGAAAGCACCCTTTAAATCCGGGACTGAGTAATGGGAGGTATACAGGGGTTTCGAAGATACAAGGGAGATGGGTTAGGCACCACAGGATGGATAGGAAGAACTATCTGGTTGATAGTGCGGAGGTCCCACACCAATCTGTATGTGCCGTCTGCTTTCTAGCTGGGGAGAATGGTAGTGTTATGGAGAGTTGATAGAGACCAAAAGACAGTATTGGAGCAGAGGAGAGATAATTGGTTTTAGTCTTCTCAGAGCCTAGTTGGGGACAGGGTATTGGTGCTGGGAGGGATAGGGATGATCTGTCTTTAATGGAATAGTGATAGGTGTTTCATTGAGAGCCAAGGAAAGGGAGGAGGAAGTATCCCAGACTGTAGAGTTTACATCTGGGCTTTGGGTGAGGCTGGAGACAGAGAGGAGAGAGCGGTGAGAAAAGTGAGGTGAACACCAGGCATGGTCAGAGTGACAGACAACTTGGTTAGGATATCTTGTCAGAGGAGGTGAACAGGGCAGGTAGGAACAATCAGAAGAGTGGGAAAAAATCGTTGACCTAACTGACACCAAATGAGGGAGTTTTAAAAGGCCTGGAGGCTTTGCCATCAGTGCTCACAAGAAGTTGAGGCCAAGGAGACTGGACCTTGGAAAAAAAGTAAGGTGAAATGAGTTTGCCCCAGTGTCAGTCGCAGAAGATACGGACTTTCCCTCCACTGCAGTAGTTACCTGAAGCTCAGTGTCTGAGATGGTCCAGGGACCCTCTGGAGCTTCTGAGCAGTGTCAGTCATATATCACCCATTGGAGAAAGTTGGAGAGAGAGCTGGCCGAAGTGTCTGGATAGCTGACTCCAGGGGCGGATGCCAGCACCAGGCACTCCAACTTCCAGAAAGGTTGCCCACAGGTGAGGTGCAGCTTTGAAGGAATCCTGGGCTGCAGGCATTCCTTAGCCCACTGACCAGCCTAGCAGCATTTGAAGCATGGCCCTGGAGGTATAGCCCTGGGTTGGGGAGCCATGGTGACACCCTTGGTGGTTGACCAGGACTTTAGTCCAGCCTGCCCCTATGGGTTTCTTATAGCAGAGGCAAACAGCTGGAACTCAGACAGGTGCTGTTTGTAGGCAACTTCATCCCTATTACTGAAAACATTGAATGCCAAGTTTACTAACTCCTGCTGTGGAGTTTGAGGGCCTGCTTCCAGTTTCTGTAACTTTCAAGTATCTGGAGTAGACTGGGTAATGAAATACATCATTAAAATTAGTTGACTCTCTGGGCTTTTGGGGTTCAGGGTTGTATAACATCTCTGGGCCTTTTGTCTGGGTGGTTTCCTTAAGCCTGTCATAATGGGCTGCCCTTTGTACCACTTTGCAGAGCCCTTCAACTAAGCAAGTGATCATATAGTTACAGTTCCTTTGAGCAGGGGATTGCCTGTGCTCCTCTATCTGGTTAAAGTCCCTGTTTTGTTACCCGGATCATGGCCATAGTTCCTGCTGACGTTTAGGTTCAAGGCACCTTGGGTCATCCATGGTGGCCTGGGCCAAGGTTCAAGCACATTCCCATTCATTGGGCGAGAGAGTAGAGGAAAGAAGGATATTCAGGTCATCCCACGTGATGTTGGAAGATGGGGTAAGGTATTAAAATTTTTTGATATATTTGATAGGGTTGGTAAAAGAGGCACCCAATGCTGACTAATCTGAGCTAAATCAGACCAGGAAAAGGGAACATGAATCTGAACAATTCCTTCAGCTCCTGCCACCTCCCAAAGTGGAAATTGAGGAGCAGAGGGTGAGGAAGGGGCACCTAACTGCAGTCTGGATTGAGTATGGGCTGGAACTGGGTGAGATGAAGTATAAGGAGGGAGTTTTGGCTCAGAGGAAAGCACCAGATAGATAGATGGGGCAGGTTGCAGATCAGCTGGAGGCTCTTCTGGAGGAAGTGACACAGCTGTGCCAGCTGTGAAGTTCCACCAGAAAAGCAGGGACAGGGAAGTTGTCCAGCTGGGGGAGGGGGGTTGCCAGCGTTAAGTGAGATCAGCAGGGTCCTTTGCCAGGGAGGAATTGGCATGAAAAGGAAGTGGCGGGGATACAGAGGGAAGACACAGGAGGAGAATTTGAAGAACACAGAGTAGGGAAACTACAGAATGTAAGGAAGGGCTGAACATAAGCCACTTCAGACCACTTCTTTAGCCTACCAGCAGTAATTACTCAGGTTTCCTAAAATGGAAACATTAAACATAACTGCGGACAGGCCACTGAGACCTGTTGTCCAGCTGATAGTGCCATATTATAGAAAAATATCAGCTGCTTGGATTTCAGATCAAGATAGAGGCAGAGAGATTTGAGATTTTGCAGGAGGTAGGCCAGGAGCTATGAAAGGGGAAATGGAAGATGCCCCATTGGAGTACAGGGAGAGATGGGAGAGTGGCAGGATCTTGGTGGCCATCTCCATTGGACCCAAAGCCTTAAAATGTGAGTGAATGATCAAGGAGGACTGCTGTTGGTCAGACGCCAAAGGGAAGCTATCTTCCCAGGAGTGCTTTTTGAGACCAGCGTTGGAGTTTAAAAAGCACAAAAAGCAAGGCCAGCCTCTCTCTGACTTTATGGGGCAGGATAAAGGGTGGGAGTGGGGTAAGAAAGGGACAGAGAAAGATGAGGGGGGGCTTACTCTACGTGAAACATCCAGTGAAATCTGGCATGGCAGAAGCAGCAGTAGCTGTAGAAGCCGAGGTCTGAAGAACTGATGTTACTGAGTGGTTTCAGCCAAGGAGAAAGAAGTTCAGGAGAGGGCCTGGGTCCCGAGGAAGAGGCACAATCTCTTGGGCTTCAGTACCAGATGTAACAGATGACTCAAGGCAAAAACCACTAAACAGGTTCTTCTGAAGGCAGTGAGGCCTAAGAGTTAATACCTGAGTGCAAGCAGACTGAGAGCAAAAAGGCCATTTGCTCAGAACAAAGAAAAGTGGGCTTTTTAATAGGGCTTGAAAGGTGATGTTACATCAAAAATCAAGTTGAACTCCATAGGAGATCAAAGAACTCATTCACAACAAATGGAGTTTAATTAATTGTAATAGAAGAATTGGAAGAGTTGTAGCTCCCCATTCCCAATTTGCTGATCAGGGAATGTGGCCCCTAACTGCCTTTGTTCCCACCTTATGTACATTTTTGGTTTCCATGGTAATAGATTGGCATGTATAGGCCTGGCCACAGTTGTTTTCCTTGCACCATGTGACAGGGTCAGGCCCCGGCCACAATGATACATACCACAATGATACATACTTTATGTACTCTGTCCCCCTTTACGATGTTTATTCAGGGTCAGGGGAGGGGGTGAAACAACCCAGGCAAGGAGGAGAATTCCAGGGCACAGTCAGGACTGCAAAGTTAACTCTGTACAACCCCTCCAGGATGTTTCTCAAGACACATTTTGAGGCTTGTATTAAGACTAGAATTATTCTACCTTAAAACGATATGCTAAAAGTCGCCATCCCTTCCAGAGACAAGGGACATTAGCCAGGAAGGTCTGAACAAACATCAGTGGTAAAAGTTTTCAGAGTGCCTGGTGCCCTAGTGGTCCAAGTCCTGAGTGTCTAGTGCAAGTGTGTGGATGTTGTTAAATGTCCTGGCACCTGGAAGATTCCATGCACTGCCTTTTCTTTTATGATATCCTGTGTTCGCTGAGGGCAACAGTGCCTGTGCCAAGCTGGGTTTTTCTGAGCTCAGTGTGGCTGTTGAGAAACAGGCTGGGTCCTGGGAAAGTCATGGCTGAGTTGAGCCTGACACTTTCTTTCCTTTTCTTCATCCTTCTTTTCTTGATCCTTGTTTTCCTTCCTCTATCTCTCTTCCTTCTCTCTCCTTTCCTGTTTCTTTTTAATTCCATCTCACTTCCATTTCTACTCCCACCCTCCCTGCTTTTTTTTTCTCACCCCAATCTCTCCTTCTTTACTGCCTTTTTGACTCAGAATTAGTTATACTGGGAATAACACTCCAAATATTTTTAGCATTTATCATCCACTAGATAGTCTTCTGCCCACCTTACTAATATCTAATTTACATGTAATTTGATTCATTCATTTAAAAAATACACTTGAGCATTACTCCATTTGATTTACAGTATTTTCTTCAGCTCCCAAAGAAACTTGGGCTACTTTATCTCTTTTCACTTTTGCCAAGCCTTATGAAGTGCTCATGTACTGTCCCCTCTACAGATTTGATATTTTGCCCATTTTATATAAGTGGATATTTGAACACTGTATCCAGGTCTGTCTTTTTAACTTGACATTTTCCAGTTAATGTATGGTCTTAGGAAATCAGAACCTCAATCCTGTTTTATAGATAAAAATAGGCTTTTTCATGGGAAGCTTACATTTTTAGGTATTGATCAATTAATGGACATTTGAATTCTACCTTTTGGCTTGGATTTTAATGAATAGTAAGCAATAAACATTCATGTACAAATTTTGTGGACTTATGTCTTCACAACTTTTCTATATATATTTAGGTTATTTAGATTGTTTCATTCAAAACTCATGATACGTGAAATCCTCAGTGAGATCTACTATGACGTAAACTTTATCTGAGTGACTATGCAGAGTTAGGGAATTTAGGAGGAAATTAGGAGAAGATTATTTTGCTTTCTGGTGTCTTCCTATTGAATCCTAAAATAGGAAGAGAGAAGTAGAATAGATTCATAAGCTCAGTCTCTCACCGTGGGACGTGCTGTGATTTCAGGACTTTTCACCAGAAAGGCCATCTCCAAGTGTAATTATTCCACCTTGTCCCAAAACTTTGAGTCAAAGTAAATTCTTTTTTTTCTGAATCTGAAGTATTTTATTCAGAAACCATAGTGGACTGAGAAAACAACTGTACATCTCATTATTACAGACACTAGCAGTCACTGTATTATAATGTGACTGCCCATTTTATATTTTCAATAACTGATTTTGAGTTTTCTCCATATCTTTACCAGCAGTCATTGCTGTCCTCTGAAATACAGTCTTAGTGGCATTTGATTGTGATATAACAAAGCTTTTGAGATGACTAGTGACAAACATGTTTGTAAAAACTTGAGATGCATGAGTTCTTTCTAAGAAAGAGAATTTTTTTTCTTCCATTTTTAAGATGAAGAAACAGACATGATGTGGTATTGGTTCACTAGCTTTTCTTTCTTACTGAGAAAGAAAATGATAAGTGTAGAAAGTCACCTGTTATTAAATTTGAGTTCAGTGAGAATCAGAAACATAGTTTTCTGCAGGTGATTGATTGAAGATTACAGTGTATTTCAGGATAGCGGGAGGCCATTAATGGAAAGAAGAGAAAAATTTGGTTTGGCATCAATGAAATTAATTAGTACTGCAAATTTTCTGTTGTTAGGAGGGAAAAATACCAGTATGAGACATTGACCAGAGCCTTGGTGAATTTGCATTACTGACTGTCTTGATGCAGTTAAGCCAAAGTAAACCTCTATTCCTTATTACTTACTGGATTTGAACAATTTTCTTCAGAAAATGAAATAGATTATGCATAAAACTTTTGGTAGTAGATGCATAAGTATGCAGAAAAGTTCATATTTTATTATTAGCATACCATGCTACCATCTCTTATTTTTAATTCTAATAGTTTTAGTTGGGTAAATTTTTCCAACATGTACCATGGTGCTGTATGGAAATGAAGACATTTTTTGTGATTCATTTTATTTGTTTTAAAGACAATAAACAATAATAAAAAAAATTAGAAATTATACAGTATTTCAAAGAACAAGATGATATGAATTCAGCAATGGTTGTCATATTGCATATTGTGTCTTCAAAGTAGTTGTTTAGATTACCAGATATAAGTGCAAAATTGGTAAAAAAAAAAAAAATTAAGCATTAACTATTACTTTCAATAAACCAATAAAAATTAATAGTACAATTATCTTAGCTTTCTGGTGTGTGTGTGTGTAAACATTTTTCCCTTCTTTTCTCCTTTCCTCCATCCCATTTGTTCTTTTCTTTTGAGCAGTTTCTTTCCCTTTCACAATATCTATTGTACCTTTCAGATTTTATTTACTCTTTCAAGTTTTTATACTAGGGAGACAGTACGATGTTTACACATGCAGGCCTGATTTATTTCACTTATGAGTATGGTCACTAGTTGCATCTATTTACCTATGAAAGCCTCAAGTTTATCTTCCTTTATAGCTGAGTAGTACTCTGTCATATAAAAATACCATATCTTTTTTATCTGTTTCTCAGTTGATGGGCATTAGGGTTGTTTCCAAGGTTTAGCTATGACAAATTGCGCTGCTGTAAACATGGGTGTACTTATATTGCTGTGCTATGCTAATTTCAGTTCTTCTGAAAAAATACCCAGAAGGGGAATAGTTGGGTTGAATGGGCCCCCTCTAATCCTAGCTTTTTGAAGAATCTCCACCCTGATTTCCACAGTGGTTGTACCAGTCTACATTCTCACCAACAGGGGACAAGGGTTTCTTTTTCCCCACAGCCCTTCCAGCATTTGTTACTGGTTGATTTTTTTTATAATAGCCATATTTTATGGGGTGAGGTAGAATCTTAGTGTTTTATATTTGTTTGTATTTCTTGAATAGCTAATGATGTTGATCATGTTTTCTTATATTTACTTGTCATCTGTATTTGTTCATCTGAGAAGTGTGTATTCATCTCAGATGCCCATTTTTGGATTGAGTTTTTCAATTTGGGTGGCCTGATTTTTAAAATTCTTTATATGTAATAGATAGAAATCCTTTGTCTGAGGGACAGTTGGCTAAAATTTTTTCCCAATTTGTGGGTTTTCTTTTTACTCTGTTGGTGATTTCTTTTGATGTGTGAAAACTCTTCAATAAGGTGAGATCCCAGTTGTTGATTCTTTGAAGTATTTCCCATGTACTTTGCTTTTTGTTCACAGACTCTCTGCCTACCCCTAGGTCTTTGAGAGTTTTACCTACTTTCTCTTCCAGTAGATTCAGTGTTTCTGTTTTAAGATTTAGATCTTCAATCCATTTTTAGTTTAGTGCATGGTAATAGACATGGGTTCTACTTTCAGTCTTCAGCATATGGAGAGACAGTTTTTCCAGCACCATTTATTAAAGAGACTTATCTTTCTTCCAGTGAACATGTTTGGCCCTTTTGTCAAAAATAAGGTGGCTTAATGTGTTTATGGTTGTGCCTGCGTCTTCTAGTCTGTTCCATTGAATGTCAGGTCTGATTTTTTTGCCAGTACCATGCTGATTTTATCACTAACTTTGTAGTGTAATTTCAAGTCAGGGATTGTGATGCCTCCTGCCATACCTTTTATGCCTGGGATTGCTTTTGTTATTCTGAGTCTCTTCTGGTTCCAGGTGAATTTTAGGATTGTTTTCTCTAGATCTGTGAGGTATACTAATGGTATTTTGATGGGGATTACATTGAATATGTATACCAATTTTGGGAGTATGGCCATTTTCACAATGTTGGTTCTTGCTGTGTAGCAAGGAATATCTTTGCATTTTCTGAAATCTTCTTTGATCTCCTTTTTCAGAGTACTGTAATTTTCATGGTATAGATCTTTTACTTTTGTTAAATTGACTCTTAAATATTTCGGTTTTTTGCATGCTACTTTGAAAGGTGTGGTTTTCCTAATTTCTCTCAGTGTGTTTGTTGTTTGTATACACTAATGCTATTGATTTTTGAGTGTTGACTTTGTATCCAGCTACACTACTGAATTTCTTTTTTAATTCTAGGAGTCTTTTGGTGGAGTTTTATGGGTCTTCCATGTAGCGTATCATGGCATCTGTGAATAATGATAATTTCAGTTCTTGCTTTCCTATCCTTATTCCTATTATTTCTCTCTCTTGTCTAATTGCTCTGGCTAATGTTTCTAGAGCTGTGATGAATAGGAGTAGTGACAGAGGACATCCTTGTCTTGTTCCTGATTTTAAATTGAAAGCTTTCAGTTTTTGTTTAGTGTGATGTTGGCTGTTTTGCTATAGATGGTTTTTTTCAGATTGAGGTAGACATCATCTATTCCACTTTACAGTAGGGTTCATTTCATGAATGACTGTTGGACTTTATCAAAAGCTTTTTCTGAATGTATTGAGATGATCGTGTGATTTTTGTGTTTGGCTCTGTTGGTATGGTGTATTACATTTAGTGATTGGCATATATTGAACCATCCCTGCCTTCCTGGGATGAATCCCAGTTGGTCATGGTGTTTGATCTTCTTCATGATTTGCTGCATTCTATTTGCTAGTATTTTATTCAGAATTTTTGCATCTATGTTCACTATGGAGACTGGCCTGTAGTTCTCTTTTTTAGTTGAGTTTTTCTCTGTTTTGGTATCGGGGAAATACTTGCCTCCAGAAATTGCTTCCCTTTCTATTTCATTAAAGAGTTTGTGAAGAATTGGCATTAAATCTTTTCTAAATTTCTTGTAGAATTTAGCTGTGTATCCGTTAGGACCTGGGCATTTCCTTGCTGGTAAGATTTATTATGTTTTCAATTTCATTAACTGATATTGGGTTATTCAGGATTGTTTTATCTTCTTGATTTAGCTTTGGTAATTCATATGTATCTAAAAATCTGTCCATTTTGTGTGTGTGTGTTTTCCATCTTAAAAGAGTAAAGATTTTTGAAGTAAGGATTGATGATCTTCTTAATTTCTACAGGATCTGTAGTGATTTTACCCTTTTCATTCCTTATTGCATGGACTGAATTTTTTCTTTTTTTGATAAGGTTAGCTAGTGGTATATCGATTTTATTTATTCTTTCAAAGAACCAACTCTTTGATTCATTAATTCTTTGTATTGTTTTCATAGTCTCAATTACACTAATTTCTGCCCTGAGCTTTATAATTTCTTCCCTTCTCTGGGCTTTGGGCTTGACTTTCTCTTCTTTTTCCGTAAGCTTGAAGTGCAGCATAAGTTTGTTTATTTGTGCTCTCTCTGTTTTCCTAATGTGAGAATTTACAGCTATAAATTTCCCTCTAAGGATTACTTCACCACTGTAAATTTCCCTCTAAGGACTACAGGTTCCAGTAAGTTGTATCTGCATTCTTCTTTTGATTATAAATATTGTTTAATTTCTTCTTTAATTTCATCTATGACCCATTGGTTGTTCAGGAGGGTGTTATTTAATTCCCTTGCATTTATGAAGTTTTTGTGATTTCTTTTGTCAATAATTTATAATTTCATACTATGGTCCAATAACATGCATGGGATAATTTACATTCTTTTGCATTTACTTAAGCATGTTCTGTGGGCTAATATATGATCTACTTTGTAGAACATCGCATGTGCAGCTAAGAATATGTATTCTGATGTTGTTGGATGGAACACTGTAAAGGTCTACGAAGTCTATTTGTTCACAAGTTTGGTTTAATTCTGTTCTTTGCTGATTTTTTTTGTCCAGTTGATCTATCTCTTTGTGACAATGGGTGTTAAAGTCCACTGTTACAATTGTGTTATTGTGTATTTGATTTTTCATGTCTGTTAAGATTTGCCTTATATAGTTGGGTGCTCCTATATTTGTTGCATACATATTTATGATTGTTGTTAACCCATTTTTACTTTCTTTTAATTCTTATTATTTAGGGGTGTATAATCCTAAGTGAGTGTTGAGCAATGGAATTTATAATTACTTGTTGAATGATTTTCATTTTTATCTTGCTGACGTTTCACTGGTTTCTGACATGAACAAGAAGGCTCATGTGTAACAAAGCTGGAGGACATACAATGACCCTATGTCTTACACACATGGGACACAGCAGTAAAGGTGCAGCAGGTTGATGAGCACTCATCGCCATACTGAACACAGTTTTAGAGATGGAGAAACCAGTATTTATTCCTCTTTGTTGATTATTGGTTGAATATTTTTGATGCACTATTTTGGCAAATATACTTCTTATACACTGTATATTGAAATTAATGTATTATTTATTTGAAACGAATATTTTATAACAAAAGTATTGCCTAATTCTATATCTTTTTAATTCATTTCATGATTTACTAGTGAGACAATAGATTACCTAATAATATAAGTGGAATAGGAATGTAGTTCAGTCATAGGTCACGTAATTTGAGTGACTGAAGTCCTAGGTTCCTTCTTCCTCCACATTACTTAAAAAAAGTATTGGAGTTTTAAAGCTATTCCTTCTAATAACTTACAACTTTCCTTTATTACAATCTATGTGACATTTGTATTTGCAATTAAAAGATTTCATAAGTCCTAACAAATTTTTTATAAAAGTTGTCTGGAAGAAAATGTATTCTCTATTTATAAACATTCTAAATATATCTAATATGTAGTGCTTGAATACTTTTAAGTGCATCAGAATGAATAATTCTAATTATTCATAATTTCTATATTCTATTTCTGAAATCTTGAAATTCCCAACTTTAGTCATTTACTTGTGTATTGACAGATTATTTCTGCTTATAGCTCCTTGACACTGTTAGTTAAATTCCAGAGAACTTTTAAATATACTTGCAACTATATGCTGGTTGCCTAGCAATACAAACTTCTACTAATTTTGCATTTTGATCTTGAAATTATAATATATTTTAGAGCTCCTAGAAGCTAGGTTTGCACCATTCAGAAGGCAGCACAAATGACACAAAATAAAAAACTGTTTACTTAAATACTAGCAGAAAAATTTCCAAATAAGGTAAAAAATCTAACATGCAGATTATTGAACTCTAATCCACCATGATCAAAAAAAAGCTTTTCCATGATACATTATAGTCAAAATCCCAGAAGTCCACCACAAGAACTGAACCTCCATGTTCTATATAATAGGAAATATGATGCCTGGATAGACTAATAATAGTACAGATAAGTACATTCTAAATACTCAAGAAAAGACAAACTCTCATGGAAAGCACTTTATGAAGGAACCCAATTCAAATATGTTTCCTAGAACCTATGTTCTGTGAGATTTACTGTAGCCTGATAATCCATCCCTGTCTCCAGTGACTGCAAACACACATCCTTTCCTTTAGTTAGTGTTAATAAAATCCACTTAGTTGCTACACTCTAGCTTAAGCCCTTAATGTCTGAACCTTTACTCTATAACCATGGTAAATGCGTAACATGTATTTTTTAACAGGTGAGGAAAGTGAGACTGTAAGTCCAGCATGTTGTTTACTAGGATAGAGTTATTAAGTTGCCATGTAAGCTGTGCCACAGTGTGTTCATTCTCTTGTGGCTCTCAGCAGGTACAGCTTGTTCAGAACTATTGCCCATCATCACAGTTCATCCCCTTTGGTTTCTTTGCTTTCCCATGGCAGCTTCAGCCAGTTCTCCTGCTGTGCTTTAATGCATCTGTTGACCCTGCTGGGGAATCTGCTCATAAGGGTACTGTCTGCAGTGAATACAGTCTACACATATCACCTACCACTTCTCGCATGCTTTCTCCATCTCTAAAATTGTGTTCAATGTGATGATTAGAGCTGATCAACCTGGTGCATCTTTTTTTTTATTATTTTACTTTAAAGACAAAAGAATGGAGACATATGAACCAGAATAAGCCATAAATAGTACTGAAAATACAAAATTATACAGAATATAGTAGGGAATTAGCACTGGATGTTGTATTACATAATGTTATCTTCACATTAGTTAACACAAAAACATTTAAAGGAAATACCAAATTATAGAGAAGATAGTAGGGAATTTGCACTGGATGCTGTATAATATAAAGTTATCTTCACTTCTGCTAATACAGAAACGACTGAGGAAATACAGAATTATAGAGAACATAGAAGGGAATTAGCTCTGGATGCTGTCCTACATAATGTTACCTTCACCTTTGTTAGTCAGTTACACAGATGATGGCCCATTTGATCATTCAGTTTTTCTCCTCCCTCATCTCCGTTGCCCTACCACTCAATCAGTCATCTTCCCTGTGATAATAACTGTACTCCTGGGCTTATCTATACCCCTGGACTCTCGCCTTGGGAAGAGATACAGCTGCCTCGGACTATACTATAACATACATGGATGTATACAAACTGAACCTGGTGCATCTTTATTGCTGTGTCCCATGTGTGTAATATAGGGTTATTACATATCCTCTTCAGCTTTGCTACATATAAGCTGTCTTCCTTGTTATGGGGTAAGCCCACCATGTGCACTTTTCCATGCCCTGTCTTACAGTATGCACAGTATCCCTTGTGCCTGTGCCTACCTTGGGGATTTGTCCTGGGATAAATTTAGTTATAACATTTTGGTAATGATAGTAGTTTTCTGCCTTGCCTCATGTAAATCTAATGTAATCCAAGGATTTATCTAATTTTTCCACATGAAGCTCACTTTGTGTGAGATCTCATTGGTTGTTTATTTCTCATTGTGTTCTCTCATGTCTTCATCATGGCCCCCACTCTTAAGGATCTTCCTCTGCTAAGGGACAGAAAGTGTTCTTCGTCGTGAGTGCAATTTATCTCTCTGTGATTCTCAAGCACTCTGTTCTTTGTTATCTACTTGTATTCCAATTTTTTTTTCAGTTTTTGAGACAGGGTCTCGCTATGTAGTTCAGGCTGGCCTTGAACTCACTACCTAGTGCTTAGAAACTCTTGGGTCATAATGCTTAAATATGGTCCAATAATGTGGTATTTTGTATGCATTATCATAGTTCCTGTGCAGTGACAGGCCATTGAGAATAACCAGAACAAGTATGTAGCTAGTAAATACCTAAAATTTCATCATATGTCCTGTAAACAGCATGGAAATCATTAGGCACTGCTTGTCTGTATTCAACTGGAATGATGCAGGAACCTCCAATAACAGGAAAATGTGGACAGTTCACATTCGACTGATTTTTTTTTCCCATAAATTTTGTCATATAAAATGAGTTTTTGCATCTGTGTTTTTCATAGTGAAAAATTGCTTTGGTACTTTAAATTATTGTACTATGGAGGGCTGCTATCCATGACAACTACAGAATATTGGAAAGCAAGTACAGATAGTGTTGGGAGTTTGTTTCTTTCTCAGATTTTGAGTTGGATTTTCATAATGCATTTATTGGAAAATGTTTTGCATGCAAATATTTGCTGAAATGAGACTATAATTTGTACATATGAAGAATATTTGTAAAGGGCAAGTTTAAAGACTCATTTAGGATTTTGTGATTATTAATTGTGATATGTTCATTGACATGCTGGAACCACCTTACAGGTTAGTAAAGCTCTGTGTCTCCCTGTGGAGGACTGGCATGTAGGCCACAATCTAAGGAGGCAAGGCCACCCCGGATGTGGTTGGCACTAACCATTAAGTTCGTACCCGAGGTGGAACTGCCCGTTTCTCTGTGGAGGAGCACTGGTCATTTGTTGTTGCCTTTGGATGTTGATCTCTGGTTTCTTCAGGTTCCTGGTGTCATTTCTTCTGCCTTTCAAAGGATATTCTTGAAGAGGGAGAGTCTGAGAAGAAGGAGCCAGACATCAGATGTAATGTCTTAGGTTGGGCCCCTCTGCCTCATTCGGACATGTGCTTTGCTAATGTCCTAAGCATCTGTCAAGTCAGAAAGTTTGATTGTCGGACTCCAGGTGAGAACTTTACTGTGGTGAAATAAATATGTCGAAAGGGAGAAATTTTCAACCTGTGAGGAGGGAGCAGCATATTGTGGAGAATTTACAGTGTTAACCATAACTGGTCCTGGTGATGCGGGTGGGGCTACATTGCGGCTATCGTTCTAGTCCTCTTGCTGCAATTAGTCTTCAGAATTTTGCTTTTCTTTTTTTTTTTTAATTTTATTTTAAAGACAAAAGAATGGAGGCATATAAACCAGAAAAGCCATAAACAATACAGAAAATACAAAGTTATACAGAATATAGTAGGGAATTAGAACTGGATGTTGTATTACATAGTTATCTTTACATTAGTTAACACAAAAACATTAAAGGAAATACCAAATTATAGAGAAGATAGTAGGGAATTTGCACTGGATGCTGTATAATATAAAGTTATCTTCATTTCTGCTAATACAAAAACAACTGAGGAAATACAGAATTATAGAGAACATAGAAGGGAATTAGCTCTGGATGCTGTCCTACATAATGTTACCTTCATCTTTG
>PVLD010016199.1:0-45789 GCA_004027595.1 Dinomys branickii | reverse complement strand
AGAAGCATATACTGCAATGCAGGTTGGGAAAGCAGACTTTTCACAAAGCTCGCGCTGCAGGTCTTTCTAAACCTTGCTGAGAAACGATCGGTTCCAATTCATTCTTTCTAGCAGCACACACCAGTCCTGGGTCCCAAGAGGGTTATCCTGCTGTGTCTGCCCCAGCAGCAGGTCCTTGGATCCCACAGAAGCGGTAATAGATCCCTTGACTGCAACTTGAGGATGGCAAATTTCCCTACTCAGGGAACAAGAAATGCTCCAGTTATGAATTTTCAGCTCATACCTGTGAAGATGCAGATGCAGCAGAAAATGATTCTGCTGATACCGTGGAGCAACAGAACCCATGGAGGGTGTGAGCATTTGCACTGCCCCGACAAGGCAGACCTTAGTGGACGATCAATGCTTCAAAGGATGCACCGTGCTTACGCCCTAATCGTGCGCATCTCTGGCACAGCACAGAGTCCTGGGCTTGGAGCAAGTGCTTCCCACAGCTGGGGAAGCCGAGGTTACTTGAAATTGTTTAAAATCTGGATTTATAAGGGAATAATGTGCTTGGGTCCGGAACAGACAAAAACAAACTCAGAGTGCTCATCCTGTTTTAGCTTCACAGCGGAGATCACTGCTGTGACCTCCAAAGGTATGGGGTGGTACAGGCCGGTCATCCCAGCACACTGGGAAGCTGGAGCTGGACAATCACAAGTTTGAGCTCAGCCTGAGCAACTTAGTAAGACGATGTCTCAAAGTAAAGAAATGAGAGGCTGGGGGTTTAGCTCAGTGCCAGGGCCCCGTGTTTAATCCCCAGTACCAGAACCAAATCAAAGGACAAAACAAGAAGAAACACCAGCTGGGTGTCTCCTAAATTCAATTCAGTTCTGACACTGTCCACCTGGAGGACGTTTGAAAATTTTTTTTTTTCCTTTTTGAGGCAAGTTTCACTATGCAGGTCAGGCTGGCCTTGAACTCACTTTGTGGTCCAGGCTGGCCTCGAACTCACAGCGATTCAAATTCTATTCATCAGTGATAGCAAACATGTTAGAGATCCAGTGCCCCAATGGAAAACCAAGACTTTTTCGCTTATAGGAAAGTACCAACAGTGCAATTAAACCTGAATACCGAAGTTTTAGTTTAGAAAAAAACAACTGTTATGCAGTGTTCGGCTGCTGGGGTGACTTGGTGCATGTGACAGCAGAAAGGGGTCTGGGTGTCCTCTGCCACACGTGCCACAGGTTCACCACCATCGCTATAGGTTGAGGGCTCAGCCTCCAAACTGAGACTTTCCTTTTTGCAGTATGGGGATCGCACTCAGGACCTTGTGCTTGCCAGGCAGGTGCTTATGCCGCTGAGCTATATCCCCAACCCTTCAGACCACTTCTGATGGACCAATAAAAGTTGGAGTTCTCGGGCCGGGGATTTAGCTCAGTGGCATAAGTGCCTGCCTGGGAAACACAAGGTCCTGAATTCAATGCTCTCCACCAAAAAAAAAAAAAGTTGAAGATCTCCTGACTCCATCCTTAGGTTGGAGTGATTGCCCGGAGTGGCTCCCCGGACTCAGGGGCACTCTGTGTCCTCACGGGCTTATTGTCAAGCCTATTTTAAAGGTGACAAATATGCAGCCAGGTGCAGAGACACCCGGGCTGATCCGGAAACGCCCGCAGCAGGGAGCCGTCATCCCAGTGGAGCCGGGCCCCGATCTGCCCGAGTCAGGTCTTGTCCCCCTTTCTGTCACCCTTCGTGCATTCAGATGTCCGGAAGCGCTCTAAGCCCTGGCCTTTGGGTTTGAATAGTGGCCTCACTGCGTAGATGTGCGTGAGCCCTGGACAATCAGAGGAAAATGTGACTGGATGAAAGGAGGGAGAGGTGGGGAGACGGCCTGGTCTTCGTGGCCTCCCTGGGCAGCGTTCCTTCCTCCCGGGTCTGGGACACGGTGGCTCGGAAATGGGTCTCGCGACCTGGTGTCAGACAGAATAGGTGAGAGAGTTTCATTCTGGTCAGTTCCAAGAGAGGAAGGGGGAAATTTAGAGGATGTAGTTAGGAGCTCAGAACCAAGATACTGTTGAGCCTCGTGGTTTCTTTTCTTTGTCTCTGGGGTCATCTAGTGGGCACATGGAGAAATGCAGGCTGTGGGTCTAGGCTTTCAGTCCACTGAGAAAGACTAGACGCGCTGGAGGAATAAAAGTTCTTGCTGCCGTCTAGAAGGGGGGTTCTGGGGTTATAGATCCATCTTTACTGATCCAAGGCAGTACAACCCACATGATAGTCACTTTGGTAATGGACTTATTACAGGCTGCGGCGAGCTGTGCGTCACCAGGTCCTTGCTATTTGCTCTGTTCGCCTTACTGTTTCCATGAAATGGGGGTAGGGAGAAGGCAGTTTCCTCAGGGACCCAAAATCTCCTGCTTCACAGTTGGGTTGAACAGTGTTTAACCTCTCCGTGCATCATGATCGCCTGTTGCACTTAGCACATGATGGTGCCCGGAGAGGTTTCTAGTCCTGGGGTATGAGGGAAGCCCAGCTGTGCAGGATCCTAAACTCACGGGGGATTTCCACACGTGCATCTGGCACTGGGGTCGCAGGTGTCAGGAGGGAAACTGAGCTCAGCAATGGCTGGTTTTGTTTTGCTTATTGAGGCGGGGTCTCAATAAATTGCCCGGCTGGATCCAAACTTGCGATGCTTCTTTCTCAGTTTCCTGATTAGCTGGGATTCCAGGCATGTGCCGCTGCCCCTGGCTGACTAGGATGCTTGTGAAAGGCACTGCGGCATCCCAGGCCTGGGCCCTAGTTTAGGGATGGAATATAGTGTGTTCAATAGAAAGCGAGCGTGTTTTCTGAGGTTCTGTATTAGATTCGATTACTGCTTCTGCCCCCACAGGTTTGTATCTAGGGGGATAAACTGTCACGGAGTCACCCACCAACCTTAGGGACCCACAGAGAGCTGAGTCGTCCCCTCCCAATTAGGCTGTTATTTGTACAGGCATCAGCTGTGCTCTCAGCCCTGGAATCCGCGGGTATTTATTCTCGGTTTTTCTCCTTTCAGCATGCCTGGAGGCCTGAGATACTCCTTCTTAACCCTGGGCACCCAGTTAAAACCTGACCAAACTGACGAGGAAAACGTCCCCCTTGGACATCAAGGCGCTGGGGCAGAATTGGAGACTGACCTGCAGACCGTGCACAGGGAGGGTGTTTGAGGCTGAGTTGCACAGCCAGAGTTTTCACGCTTGGGACTCTCACTGCCCTGGTCAGAGTGCAAACAGGAACCTGTGCAAATCACAGCACAACCTCTGTGCCAGTGGGTGGTGAGGCGCAGAAGGAGCCCTGGGGACGGCAGCAGAGGACGTGGTTCAGACCGCCCTTCGCTGCCCTTTGGAGAGACCCTGACTCCTGCCCAGTGCTGTTCCTGGGAAAGGCGCCACCACAGCCAGGTGCTGTGAGGATGGCTCTCTCGCTTTCAGTTTCATCTCACATGTGGGAGACCGCTGAGAGACCTGTGGTCGGCATCCATTTTGTAAACTACCAGCCATCTTGAGAGTTAAGTTCCAGTTTCCATATATGGTCAGTTTCCTGTAGTTTCCATATATGGTTAGTTTCCTGTGACCTCCATATATGGTCAATGTCCTGTTAATTACGTAATATCGCTTGATGCTCTGACCTTCCTTGCATGATATCTAGACCTCCCTCCGTTGCCTAGTTACCCGCTGACGTCAATCCCCACTCCCGCATGTATATAAGCCCAAGCTTTCCCCTCAATAAACGAGACTTGATCAGACTCCTGTCTTGTCTCCATTTCTTGTGTCTCTTGTCTCTTTAGTCCCGCTCCCCCTCTAGAGTCATCATCGACTACCCGCGGGTCAGGACAAGTGGCGCCCAACGTGGGGCTCGAGTACGGGGGATCCAGTGAGGACTGCTGTTTGGAAATCGTGCGCACGTCTCTGACGAGACTGGAGAGAAGAGGATCGGTCCAACGCAGGAGCCTGCTGCATCTGATGCACCTCGGTAAGAACAGCGCATAATGGGACAAGCAATGAGTAAACATGAAATGTTTGTTAAAGGTTTAGAAAATGCTCTCAAGGCACGAGGAATAAAGGTAAAGTGTAAGCAATTGATAGAATTTTTTGATTATATTAATGAGGTTTGCCCGTGGTTTCCTATTGAGGGGACAATTGATTCAAAACTTTGGAAAAGAGTTGGTGATGCACTTAAGGCTTATTATACAGTTTTTGGGCCTGCAAAGGTACTGATAACTGCTTTCTCATATTTTCTTTTATCTCAAAAGACTTTTGATGTTGATATTGCTAATGTGATTGATGAAGGTGAAAATATTTTACAAAAAGATGAACAAAATACTACCTCAGAACAGCTGATATTTCAGAAACAAAATATAGAAAAACAAGATGAAGACCTTATGTCTTTTCAAAGTGATAGTGAGGACGGGCAGGCTAAGCAAATCGAGAACAAAGAGTCCTCCATGATTGATATTAAAAAGATGAGGCCTGTACAAACCAGTCCAAACCAGTTTGAATCAGGTTTCAAACAGGAAATTACATCTACTTCTCATACAATGGGAGGAGCTAAACCCAAGACTAAAATTTATCCTGATTTGTCAAAAATTCCAGAAACTAAAATGGACGATACAGACAATGGTTATTATAATGATGTAGCAAAGATGGCTGCCGCTGAATATCGTGCAACAAAGATGGCAATCAAATGCTATAATTTAGATTGGCCGCCTAATTTACAGCATCCTCCACCTTATGGCACTAATCCCACTGCTCCTCCGTCAGTATATCCAGTCCTTGACGATTCTAGTAAAGAATCGAAAACTGATATTGAGCTTGTTAGAAAACGAATAAAACTACAAATCAAAAAACAAGATCTTCTAGCTCAAGAGATAAAATTGAAGAAAGATAATAAAGATCTTGTGACTCAATTAACAGATCTAAACATGGATGACTCTAAAAAGAAATTAAAAATAAAATCAGATACTTCACGAAATTTAAAGCCAATTGTAAAGGGTATCATTTCAAATTCTATTCCTCAAGCTAGCTCCATTATAAAAACGGATAATATAAGAACATTTCCAGTGGTTAAAGCACCAAGTGCTAAAAAAGGACAAATTCTTCTCACTCTTCATAAATTTGATTTTAAAATGGTTAAAGAGCTAAAAACAGCAGCAGCTCAATATGGAGCTACAGCTCCTTATACTACAACAATTCTAGAATCCATAGCTACTAATTGGCTTACTCCTATAAATTGGCAAACATTAGCCAGAGCAGCTCTTTCAGGAGGAGATTATCTTTTATGGAAATCAGAATACTTTGAAAATTGCAAAGAACTTGCCAGACATAATGCTCAAACTGGCAATGGATGGAATTTAGATATGCTAGCAGGAGAAGGCAACTTTGCTACTAGTGAAGCTCAAATGGTATATGATGTAGGACTTTATGCACAAATTCAAACAGCTGCTACTAGTGCATGGAGAAAATTGCCTTCTAAAGGAGATATGAGCACTTCTCTCACTAACATTAGACAAGGGCCAGATGAGCCTTATTCAGACTTTGTCCGTCATCTACTTACTACAGCTGGCAGAATTTTTGGTAGCGCTGACACAGGCACAGATTTTGTTAGACAGTTGGCCTTTGAAAATGCTAATGCTGCCTGCCAAGCTGCTATTCGGCCATACAGAAAAAAGGCTGATTTAACAGGTTACATACGCCTTTGTTCTGACATTGGAGCTGCTTATCAGCAAGGTCTTGCTATGGCTGCTGCTAAAAAAGGATATACAGTTAAACAATTTTTATCACAACAAAATAGAAACAAATGCTTTACTTGTGGAGAAACTGGTCATTTTGCCAAAAATTGTAACAATGCTTCTTCTAATGATGCTTCCTCTAACAATCCTAAAATTAAAACACCAGGATTATGCCTTAGATACAAGAGAGGAAAACATTGGATTAGTGAATGTAAATCAAAAAGAGATATTGATGGCAAAGAATTAACTCTGATTCAGGAAAACGGGAATCGGGACCAGCCCCAGGCCCCCAAGCCCAAACCCAGACAAATTTTTGGGGCAATCAACTTTGTTCCACAAAAAACAACAATCCATCTCAGACCTCTGCAGAGCCACAACAAAAAGCACAGGATTGGACCTCAGTTCCACCTCCTACACAGTATTAACTCCTAAAATGGGAGTTCAGGCTCTGCAGAAATTTTTGGACCTCTACCGGAGGGTACTTTTGGACTCATAATAGGACGTAGTAGTTCTACACTTAATGGTATTCAAGTTATTCCAGAAGTTATAGATAATGATTATACAGGAGAAATTAAAGTTATGATGTCCTCTCCTAAATTCATTAGTACTATTCAAACAGGACAGAGGTTTGCACAATTATTGCTTTTACCCCTAATTCGAACCCCTAACAAAGTAGTTTCACAACAAAGGGGTAATAAAGGATTTGGCTCATCAGATGTATATTGGGCAAAAGTTATTTCTGCACATAAACCTCTCATGACACTATGGCTAGATGGTAAAGAGTTTTCTAGACTAATTGACACAGGGGTTGATGTTACTATTATTAAAAAAGAGATTTGGCCCAAGGCTTGGCCTTTGGATATTACTATGATTCACCTGAGAGGCATAGGGCAAAGTCAAAACCCCAAAAAAATTTCAAAATTATTAACTTGAAAAGATTCAAAAGATAATAAAGGCACTATACAACCTTATGTTATAGCTGGTTTACCAATAAATGTATGGGGAAGAGATTTGTTATCTCAAATGGGCACGATTATGGGCAGCCCTGATTGTGTAGTTACTGCTCAAATGTTGAGAAGTGGATTTCTACCAGGCCAAAGCCTAGGAAAATATAATACTGGAATAACAACACCTGTGGAAGCCATTCCAAAAAATAACAGAGCAGGTTTAGGCTATTTTCCATAGGGGCCATTGACATTCCTGTGACCCATGCAGAAAAAATTGCTTGGTTATCTGAGGAGCCTGTTTGGGTCGATCAATGGCCTCTGTCTTCTATAAAATTAATGGCTGCACAACAGCTGGTACAGGAGCAGCTTGAAGCTGGCCATATAATTCCTAGTAATTCACCTTGGAATACTCCTATTTTTGTTATAAAAAAGAAATCAGATAAATGGCGATTGTTATAAGATCTTAGAGCAATAAATAAAACCATGATGTTAATGGGTGCATTGCAACCAGGTCTTCCATCACCTGTTGCTATACCTTTAAGTTATTTTAAGATCATTATAGACCTAAAGGATTGTTTTTTCACCATACCTTTACACCCTGATGATCAAAAGCGATTTGCTTTCAGCCTGCCTGCTACTAATTTTAATGCACCCATGAAAAGATTCCAATGGTGTGTCCTTCCACAAGGTATGGCGAATAGTCCTACTCTGTGCCAATCTTTTGTTGCTTCAGCTATACAACCTATAAGAGATTGTTGGCCAGATATTTATATCATTCATTATATGGACGATGTATTGATGGCTAGACAAAATGGTGGCAAGGTACTTCAATGTTATAAAGAATTACAGTCTGCTCTATTTGATAAAGGACTACAAATTGCACCTAATAAGGTTCAACTTACAGATCCATACATATATTTAGGCTTTCAAATGAGAGGATTACAAGTTTTTTCACAAAAATTGGAATTAAGATTAGATAAACTTAAAATTTTAAATGATTTTCAAAAACTCCTTAGAGATATTAATTGGCTTATGCCTTATTTAAAGCTCACTAAAGGTAAATTAAAACCCCTCTATGACATTTTACATGGAGATGCCAATCCCACATCTCCTCGTGTACTTACACCTGAGGGTAGACAAGCTATAAATATAATAAAACAAGCTATTTTATCTCAAACAGTTATATTTATAGATTATGACAAACCTTTACAATATATTATTTATAATACACAATTATCTCCAACTGCTGTTTTTTGGCAAACAGCACCTTTAATGTGGGTTCATTTACCTGTCACACCTAAAAGAGTTATTGAGCCATATTATAAAATGATATCTGAAAAACAAGGGAGATGTTATTTTGGTAAAAAAACAGATGTCATTATACAACCTTATACTAAAGATCAAATTAATTGGCTTATGCAAGCTACTGAGTTTTGGCCTATTGCTTTGGCCTCCTACATGGGGCTTTTGGATAATCACTATCCTCCAGACAAACTCATTGATTTTGCTAATAAACATAAATTTGTTTTTCCTAAAGTTACTACACTTCATCCATTAAAAGATGCATTGTTAATATTTACTAATGGTTCTTCTACAGGCATAGCTGCCTATGTTTGCCAAAATCCAGATCAAACGGTACAATTTCAAACAAATAGTACCTCTGCTCAATTGACAAAATTACATGGTGTCATTGCTGTTTTTTCTGATTTTCCTAATCAGTCATTTAATATTTATACAGATAGTGCTTACATCGCACATTCTGTTCCCCTACTTGAGAGTACTGGTCAAATAAAAAATGTTTCCAATGCTGGAAAACTATTTCGACAATTACAAATGCTTATTACCAAGAGAAAACATCCTTTTTTCATTGGACATTTACGTGCTCATTCTGGATTGCCAGGACCTTTAGTCAAAGGCAATCATAAAGCTGACTTAGCTACTCGCCTAAATACAGTTTCTCTATTGGCTGTTGTCACTTCTACTGATAATACTGATAAAGTTACCTTAGCACAAAATACACATCAATTACATCATCTTAATGCAGAAACACTCAGACTGATACATAATATTACTAGAGAACAAGCTAGACAGATTGTTAAAAATTGTCCTTGTGCCATACACCTTCCCACTCCTCATCTTGGAGTTAATCCTAGAGGTCTAATTCCTAATGCATTATGGCAAATGGATGTTACATTCCTAAATTTGGTACACTCAAACATGTTCATGTGATTATAGATACTTCTGGTGGTTTTATTTTTGCTTCTCTTCAATCTGGTAAAGCTACTAGACATGTGATTAGTCATATGCTTAATGCTCTCTCTGTCTTGGGATGTCCACAACATATAAAGACTGGTAACGGTCCAGGTTATTCCAGCTCTACTTTTTCTAAATTTTGTAAACGTCTTAATATTCAACATATTACAGGTATACCTTATAATCCTCAAGGTAAAAAAACAGTTAAAAGAGCACATCTTTCTATAAAACTTACTGTAAATAAAATAAAAACGGGGGAATGGTATCCCAGAAGGGGGTCACCAAGAAATATTCTTTCTCATGCTTTATTTATTCTCAGTTTTTAAAATTTGGATGTCAATGGTCAATCAGCAGCTACTCGCTTCTGGCATACAGAAACACAAGAACAGTTTGCTTCTGTGCTATGGAAAGACCCTATAACTAATTTGTGGCATGGTCCAGATCCAGTCCTCATCTGGGGTCGAGGATCAGTATGTATATACTCTAAAAAAATAAAATCTGCAAGATGGTTACCAGAACGATTGGTAAAACAAATAGATTCTAAACAACAAACACAAGACAAATTAAATAATGGTTCTGAGGACGAAGAATTATCCTAAATATATTATTGTATATGTACTGTTGATGTATAATTACAAACTCACTTTTCATATTCATAAAAACAAGTATAACACCGACTGTTAAAAATTGTTATTAAAAGTCTTGTTTGTGTCCTTTAGAATTAAGAAAACCCAAGAGTTAAAGATTCTGTTCAGCCAGAGAGCTCCTGGTGGATACAGAATGTTCCCAAGGATGAGCGGTCTGGCCAACTGCCCGTTCTCGCCTAATGGCCTTCAGTGATTGTTTTGGGTGTCAAGTTGACAAGGGCATAAACAATAAAATAATAAATTAGTACAAATAATCTTATAAAACTGTTCTGAGATCCAAACCCAAATTTGATACATCCGTTCCTTTTTTTTTTTTTTTTCCGGGACCGGGGATCGAACTCAGGGCCTCAGTGCTTAGCGGGCAAGCACTTACACCACTGAGCTATACCTCCAGCCCGCAAATTTGATACAAACAATATTATATAATTGGTCGTATAACAAAAAGTTTAGGTATACCTTTAAACCAAACAATAACATTTTAAACAAACAACTCTTTCAGATAATGAATCCAAAAAGTTGGATTTGGCTGATGATACTACTGCTTGAATGGACACCAACAGAAGGGGGCTTTAGTCCCCTGGTGAATCGCGAACAACTCCTATATTACAACACACTTATGATAAACCTATGCGACTCCCCATGTGACTGTGAGGGAGGTACTATTTACAACCAAGCCTGAACAATATACCAGTTACACAGATTGTGGTAATAAAATATCTTACTTAACATACATGAGAACCATAAAAGGAATCTACATACAAAGCTGGAAATGTTATTACAGGCCTCCAGTAATACCCCATGGCCAGCCAGGACTATGTCCTACAGAATGTATTACTTATTATACCACAATGCATTCTTCTTGTTATGAATCAGTACAAGAATGTACAGAAATAGGTAACAATGTATATTTTACAGCTATATTGCAGCGCACTGCCACTGGTGCCTTTGGAGATGATTGGTCTAATATTCCATGGACTTTAAAAAGTCATAAATATATTCAGGCTTCATGCTGCGGCACCCCAGGTAAACCAGTGCGCTGAAATAAAACTGCCCCGATACATATTTCTGACGGTGGCAGACCACAAGACAAAATTAGAAAAATTAATATACAAAGACAAATGGAGAATGTTCTAAAACAAATATCTTTAAAAACCAATCATCACACTCTGACACTTTCTAAATTACAACAAAAAATTGATTTAAACATTCAAACCTCAGATATTCTAACGGCTACTTTAATGGCTCTTAATGTGTCTAATCCTAATTTAGCTAAAGAATGTTGACTGTGCATGACTCAAGGTACTCTCATGCCTCTCGCCATTCCATCAAATTTCACTTTAAATAATGTTATAAACCCTACACATCCTAATTGCACTTTAGGATTACCTTTTAAAGTTCAACCTGTAGCTGTTAAATTCATCTCCTGTATACAAGGAAGTTTTCAGAGCAACAAAAATGCAATTGATGTTGGATTCGTTACTTTTACTGATTGTATTTGAACAATTACTTATAGTTCTTCTATTTGCCTTTCAAGAGGACAAGTATTCATCTGTGGAGGAAATCTAGCTTTTACCTTTTTACCTGATAATTGGACAGGATTATGTGTTATAGCTACCTTATTACCTGATATAGAAATTGTACCTGGGGATGAACCTATTCCCATTCCCAGTTTTGATTATGCTGTAGGTCATCTTAAAAGAGCTAAAAGGGTAGTTCAATTTATTCCTTTATTAGTGGGATTAGGAATTTCAGGAGCTTTAGTCACAGGTTCAGTAGGGGTAGGAGTTGCTGTGTATTCTTATAACAAACTCTCTAATCAAATAGTTGATGAAGTCCAAGCCTTGTCTAGCACTATTCAGGATATTCAAGATCAGATAGATTCTTTAGTGGAGGTAGTCCTCCAAAATAGAAGAGGATTAGATCTTTTAACTGCAGAACAGGGAGGGATTTGTTTGGCTTTACAGAAATGCTGTTGTTTTTATGCAAACAAGTCTGGCATCATTCAAGACAAGATAAAAAGGCTCCAGGAAGATCTGATACAGAGACGAAAAGAATTATTCGAAAATCCACTTTGGAGCATGTGGAATGGAATTTTACCCTATCTTCTCCCTCTGTTAGGACCCTTAATTGTGTTATTATTAATTCTTTTATTTAGACCCTGTATTTTCAACAGATTTGTGGCTCTTATTAGACAACAATTTACTAACATGATGGATGCTATTGAAATGAAACGGATTCAGGTCCATTATCACAGGCTTGCCATGGCCGATAGAGACCTCGAGAAGGCAGATCATAACGATGCCCAGTAAGATCAATGGGCTATTTCAGCTTTCTCACCTTGGTGCGCTGGACTGGATAGCCAGAGATGGGCAACTGGAAGCTCACGTGTATTATCAACTACCGCCTAAGATAGGAACAAGGCCTTTTGCTGCCTTGCTTTCCAGTGACGGGTAAGGTATAGTTTGGTTCCACGTGAAAGCATCCTGACCTAAGATAGGCACAGTCCCCTCAAGGAGATTTGGTCTTTTAAAAAAATAAAATAAAAAAGGGGGACCTGTGGGAGACCGCTGAGAGACCTGCGGTCGGCATCTATTTTGTAAACTACCAGCCATCTTGAGAGTTAAGTTCCAGTTTCCATATATGGTCAGTTTCCTGTAGTTTCCATATATGGTTAGTTTCCTGTGACCTCCATATATGGTCAATGTCCTGTTAATTACGTAATATCGCTTGATGCTCTGACCTTCCTTGCGTGATATCTAGACCTCCCTCTGTTGCCTAGTTACCGGCTGACGTCAATCCCCACTCCCGCACTGTATATAAGCCCAAGCTTTCCCCTCAATAAACGAGACTTGATCAGAATCCTGTCTTGTCTCCGTTTCTTCTGTCTCTTGTCCTTTTGTCCCGCTCCCCCTCTAGAGCCTTCGTTGACTACCCGCGGGTCAGGACAACAAGTCTTTATTTAAGTAAACTTGGCCAGCTTGGCCAATTAACTGCTACGAAAGTTATTTGTTGGCGTTCATGTGTTATGTTGGCCTCCTTCCCTACTCATCCGAGTAAAATAGTCATTTCTGTGAATGCCTCACCTTGCATGTTGCCCCAGACAGGCAGGAAACGGTAGGTTGTGACCTTAATCCATACACTTAATTCTGTCCATGATTCTAGTTGCAAACCAAATTGGATGACAAGCGAATCAAATTGAAGGTGAGGTTCATTGTTGACCTTATGAAGAACTGTTTTCTGACCCGACACAGGGTAGAGCCCCAGTCTGGCAGCGAGGAGCCCTTCGTTCTCATCTGGTCCTTACTGGTCACCTCCAGGACCTTTACAAGTCACTAGGTCCATCATGGCTTCCAGTGTCTGACACTCAAATTCAACTGAATCCCTCAGTCCTTGCCTGTAGTCCCTTTCTAAGTTCCAGGAAGCTGTGCCAGAGGAGGCAGCAAAAGAAGAGATGACAGACGGGCCCATGGATCGCTTCCCTTTTTAAAAATATTAGTTTTATTTATTATAAAACATGGAACAGAATTCATGATCTTAACCATTTTAAAGTACACAGTGAGCAGTACTAGGTGTATTTATGTTCTCTTGCAACTGATCTCCAGAACTTTTTCATCTTGCAAAATTGAAATTCAGTCCCCACTGATCAACACTCTATCTCTCCCTCCGGGCCACCACCGTTCTGCTTCTTGTCTCTGGGAATCTGACAGTTTTAGATGTCACGTACAAAGGACATCATACAGTATGAGTCTTTTTGTGACGGGCAAAATAGCCTAAGGTTCATGCATGTGGTAGCATGTGTTAGAACTTCCTTCCTTTTAAAGCCTGGATATATTGTACGTCTACACCATAACTTCTTATCTGTTTATCTGTTGATGGACCTGTTGATGGTTGCTTGTACTTTGTGCATCTTGTTAATAGTGCTGCTATGAGTATGGGCACGCAAGCATCTCTTCAAGACCTTGCTTTTAACTCTTTGGGCTCAATCTCCAGAAGTGGAGTTGCTTGATGGTATGGTGATGCTTATTTTTAGCTTTTGGAGGCATTGCTATGTCATAGTGTTTTGCCTTGTGGCTGTACCCTCTCCATTCCTACCAACAGGGTTATCAGTTTCTTGACATCCTTGACAACTTATCTTTTTGTGGTAGGAACCACCCCACGGGGTAGACTGGCTTTGATTTATGTTTCCTTCATCAATTCATTGGTGACACCAAGCATTTTTGCATGTACTTGCTGGCCATTTCTGGATCTTCTTGAGGGAAATGTCTCCTCCAGTGACTGGCCCATTGCCTACCCATGTCAACTGTTTTCTTGTGGTTGAGTTGTAGGAGTTCTTTATTGTTTGAATTTACTTTTAAAATTCTCCTGGAGCCTGATGTTGGTGCTTCCAGATTACTGTCAGAACTTCTGTGGCATGAGCACCCTTTCTGAAAACCAGAGACCAATAACACTAAGCGAACAAGTAAAGAGCTAGCCTTTGCTTTTTTATTTTTCACAACCTTCTGCTCCTTGTTGTTTTGACACAGCAAAATCTGCCTTTTTTTTTTAAGTTGTCCCTCCACTCCCAGTTGTTATTCTTAGAATTCTAAAAGGAAAATGATTGCTTTTCCGAATTTGCTGCCTGCTTCCAGATATGACCAGCAGAGAGAGCCCTAAGAACGGCCCAGCAGCCCTTCTAAATTTCTGCTAGGGCACACAGGAAGGAGGTGCTCCGGGTGCAGTTGTAGGTAGCTACCATTTGGTTTTAGAATTAGTTGGAGGAGAGAGGTGCAGTAGAAGGGACCTAAGAGTGTTAAGGAGACTGAGCAGGAAATACAGCTCTATGACTTGAATCTCCAGATTTCTTTTGTTTTCTTACTGAAAACATCAGTAAACAACTTTGGAATAGGACCAGGGAAATTAATTTCCAACATAGTTTGCATTCTTCTGGCCATTGTAGTGGAAATAACAGTTATAACCTTTGTTAACTTGGACTTTTTCTATTGTTTGAATTTTGTCCCTTATCCATGAAATATTTCTGAAGCACGGAAGACCAGCATTCCTGGCAGCTGGGGAATGACCGGGTCATGCGCCCTTGTAAAGTGTCAGTGCTGGTCGCAGGAGCAGGTTCAGTCTCGCAGCGGTGCACGCGTCCCGTGCTTGTGAGCTGCTGTGAAAGAGGGAGGCTGGCCTCTCCTTGGTGTCTGTCTTCTCCAGTCAGATCTCTCTCCAGCCACAAGATGCCGCCAGGGGCCCTTGCCAGATGCTGGGGTTGTGCTGTTTCCATTTCCCAAGTACTGGAGTCCAGAGTCGAAACAACCTCTTTATGTAGCACCTGCTGTCAGGTATTCTGCTACAGCAACACAAAATGGACCAAGTCACTTCTGAAATAGGTGTAGATTAGCCCAGGTACGTTTCTCGCATCTGCCATCTGGGAAGGGGTCATCCTTCAGCTGGTGATGGCTTCTGTGTACAGCTGGAGGAAGAGAGAGAGAGGGGAGGTGTAGGGGAGGAAGGGGAACACACACGCACATACACACGTCTTCACTTCCACCTCCTCCTTGAGTAAAGGTCGAGAGATCTGGGTCCCCCACTGTGTCACAGCCCAGAGCCTCGTTCTTCAGATGCTGTGACTTTTCCTGGAGTGCAGTGTCTAGTGTGTGCGGGGTTGGAGGCAGTGGACACATTTGCCAGTGAGACAAGAAAAGCTGGGAAAGCTATATTTAAAAAAAAATTACCAACTCTGTTTATCTACACAGTATTCGATCTTTAAATCAACTCTGTGGGTTTATAGATAGAGAAAGTTAAGTAACTGTCACGACCTTACAGTTAGAAGTCAAGGTAGAAACATACATATCCCTGCCATTTAGTATTGGAATGAAAAATACATTTTACACCAAAACAGTGGTACACAGTAGCATTAAACTTTTAGAATATTATTTCTTATTTACTTAGCACTTATTTATTAGCACATGTTTACAGCACCTACCTAATGGTTTACATCCTTGTATAGAGTAGTACATGGATAAAGCACGTCTAAATTCCTTTCTCTAGGTGCTTATCTTCCTCTCCCAGCCACTTCCCTCCATCTCGTGATCCTCTTCTCTTTTGACTTTTTTTTTCCCCTTTGGTACCAGGGATCGAACTCAGGACCTTGTGCTTGCCAGGCAGGTGCTTATTCCACTGAGCTATATCCCCAGCCCTCCTCTTCTCTTCCGAGAAAGATCTATCTCCTTACTCCCTATTATATTTTATTTCTCTCTTTTTATTTGGGATTCTCAGATAAGAGAAACTATGAAATATTTATGTTTGCAGATCTGATTTATTTCACTTAACACATGGTCTCAAGATGCATTTGTTTCCCTACAAAAGATGTTTATCTCCCTTTATGGCAGAGTAGTACTCCACGGCGTATAAATAACACATTTTCTTCATCTGTTCATCTGCTGGTGAACATATAGGCAATTTCCAAGATTGGGCTATTATGATTTGTGCTGCTATGAACATGGATACGAATGTACAACCATAATACGATGTCTTTCACTCTTTTAGGAAGGTATCTAGAAGGCCAAGAGTTGGATCAAATGAAAGTTTCAGTTTTGCGGAATCTCCATACTGATTTCCATAGTGGCTGTACTTGTTTACATACTACCCCCCAACAGTGTGGAAAGATTTCTTTTTCCTCACAACCTTTCCATTTGTTGTTATTATTTTTGGTTTTTTGAGACGGGGTCTCACTATGTAGTTCAGGCTGACCTTGAATTCACAATGTAGCCCAGGCTGGCCTCGAACTCATGGTGATCGTTCTGCCTCAGCCTCCTGCCTCAGCCTCCCAAACATTAGGATTACGGGCATGGCCAACATGCCCAGTCATTTGTTATTGATCTCTTGATGGTAGCCATTCTTTCTGGTGGGTGAGGTGGAATCTCTGTGTTGTTTTGGTTTTAATTTTTCTAATGCCCAGTGATGCTGAACATTCTTTATATATTTAGTAGGCAGTTGTACTTCTGTGAAGTGTCTATTCATTTCACCTGCCCATTTTTTTGTTGGCTCTTTTGTTTTGGGGGAGTGTCATTTTTTTCAGTTCTTTATATATTCTAAATATGAGTTCTTTGTCTGAAGAATTACTGGCAATTTATTTTCCATTCTTTAGGTTGTCTTTTCACTTTATTGGTTGTTTCTTTGCGGTGCAAAAGCTTTTTAATGTAATATGATCCTATTTGTTGATTCTTGGAACTATTTCCTGTGCAACTGGGGTTCTGTTCAGAAAGCCCCTGCCTATGCCTATGACTTCAAGAGTTTTACCTATTTTATCATCCAGCAGGTCTGTTTTAACATTTAGTTTTTGATCCACTTTGATTTTAGTTTAGTACGTGGCAAGAAATACGGGTCTAGAGTCAATCTTTTACAGCGGCCAGTTTTCTACACACTATTTATTAAAGAGGCTGCCTTCCCTCTAGTATATTTTTGGCCCCTTTGTCAACGACCAAATGGTTGAATGTGCTTAGAATTGTTTCTGTATCTTCTGTTCTCTTCCATTGATCTTCATGTCTGTTTTGTGCAAGTATTGTGCTGTTTTTTAAAAATTCACCTTAGCTTTGTAATATAACTTGGAGTCTGGGATTGTGATGCATCCTTTTTTGTTCTTGTTATCCAGGATTGTTTTTGCTATTTTGGTTTTTTTCAGATTCCATATAAACTTTATTTTTTTTAATTTTTTTATTTTTTGCGGTACTGGGGATCGAACTCAGGACCCTGCGCTTGCTAGCCAAGTGCTTATTCCACTGAGCTATATCCCCAGCCCCTCCATATAAACTTTAGATGAGATTAGGCATATACAGGGCAATGTGGCTATAGACTCATAGGAATTTTAGGATTGTTTTCTCAAGCACTGTGAGGAATACTGTTGATATTTTGATTGGGATTACATTAAGTCTACATATCACTTTGGAAATATGGCATTTTGCCTGTCTAGGAGTAGTGGATATCTTTTTTTTTAATGTCTTCTTTGATCTCCATTTTCAGAGTACTATAGTTTTTGTACAGTTTTGTACAGTTTTATAGAGGTCTTTCACTTCCTTGCTTAGGTGAATTCCTAAGTATTTCACTTTTCTTGATGCTATTTTTGAATGGTATTGTTTTCATAATTTCTTTCTCAGTGATTTCATTATTGGTGTAAGGAACTCTATTGATTTTTGTGTGTTTATTTTGTATCTTTCTATATTGCTGAATTTATTGATTATAGGAGGTTTTCATTGGAAGTTTTTTGTTCTATGTAAAAGATCATGTTATCTGCAAATAATAATTTGACTTCTTCCTGTCCTATAAGTACCCCTATAAGTACTATGTTGAACAGGAGTGTTGATAGTAGACATCCTTGTTGCCTTATTTACTTTGCTCTCATTGCTGCGACAAAATATCTGATGCCCCAAATTAAGGAAGGAAGTGTTAATTTATTCCACAGTTTGTGGATGTTTCAGTCCATACTCAGCTGGCTCTAAGGCAAGGTGATGTGGCTGAAGGGCAACATTTGACAGCAGCAGAAGATACCGAAAACAGCAAGAGAAAAAGGGGAGGAGCAAGCCCCTCTTCCTCCCTTACTTATACTCTATGGAAGTTACTGGCCATAGGGCGTGTGTAGCATTACTACCCCAAATCCCAGCACTAGAAAATGAACCAATCACAAACTCTAGATTCAGCCACCCAGGAAAAGCCAACCCCCCCATACCTGTATGAGGCTTTGAGGGGACATCCAGACATAAACCACAACGTTCTGCTCCAGCCTCAAAGAATCACACACATCCCTTTACACAAAATGCCTTTAGTCCATTTCCAAGAGTTGCCAAAGTCCTAACAGCTTCAGCATTGCTAAAAAGCCCAAGTCCCAAGTCTCCTCTGAGATGTAAGGTAACCTTTTAGCTGTGAGCCCCTGTACAAAAGAAAAGAAATTTAAACACTTCAGCATTCAGTGGCACAAAATAAACATTTCCATTCCAAAAGTTAGAGACATGGGAATATGAAAGATTGGGACCAGGAGCAATTCCAAAATCCAGGAGGGCAAACATTAAGTCCTGTAGTTCCTTGTGCAACATCTGATAAATCTGTGGCAAGTTGTGACCTATTTGCAGTTTGGAGGCTGTGGAAGGGTGGAGTTCTGCGGCTTCCTGTGATGCCTGCAGGCCATTTTTTCTATTGTCTTGTTCCTTCTCAGCAATTGAGATCTCTTCAGCTTTATCTTTGCAGCCCACATCTTTACTGGAGCTCCCATTATGGTCAAACTCACAACATTTTAAATCATTTTGATGGGTTCTTTGCTCTTGATTCTCAACATAAGTCTAGGTACAAGCCCCCAACAATAACCATGCCACTGCCTCAACATTGGACTGCCTTGAAATTTCTTCTGCCAGTGTAATTAGTCTGCTGTTCTTAATCTTACTCTTAGGCAAAGTCTCTGGACAGGAGCAAAATGCAGACAAACTTTTTGCGAAGCAATAGCACACATCATCTGGAGTCCAACAACCAACGCAATCCTTCTTCCAAGCAGAAAATCCTGAGCTTGGTCTTTACTGGCAGGATTTCTATCAGTCTTTTGGTCTTCTGAGCTCTGACCAGAATATCCCATGCAGAAAAACCTTAGGCATTCCAGCTATACATTTTCAGCCATCATCTCTGAATCTTTCCAGTCTCCTCCCACAAGCATTCCCAAAGGCTTCTGAGCCATATAATCAGGTATAGTCACAGCAACTACCCCACTTTTTGGGTACAAAATTCTGTCTTAGTTACTTTTCTCATTGCTGAAACAAAATACCTGATGCCCAAAGTTAAAGGAGAAGAAAGTTTATTTAGGTCATAGTTTGTGGAGGTTTCAGTCCATACTCAGCAGGCTCCAAGTGAGGTGGCACATGGCAGAGGGGCCACAGTTCATGGCAGTTGAAGACAGCAAAAGCAACCAGAGCAAAAAGGGGAGGGGAAAGTTCCTTTTCCTTTCTTATATTGTATGCAGGCTTCCCACCCTAGGGCAAGTGTAGCACTCATAACCCAACCCCAGCACTAGACAAAGAACCATTCACAAACTCTAGATTCAACTGCTTCGAAAAAGCCTGCCTCTTTGACTATGTGATGCTTTGGCCAACATCCAGACACAGACCATAACACTTGTCTTGTTCTTCATTTTACAGGGAAAGTTTCAGTTTCCCCCTCATTTAATATGACGTTGGCAGTAGGATTGTCGTTAAGTGGCTTTAAGCAAATTGAGATGAGGTTCTTCTATGTATTGTTACTTTTCTCAGTGTTTTTACCTTGGAAGAACATTAGACTTTCAAAGGCTTTTCCTGTGTCTACAGTAATGATCATGTGATTTCTGACCTTGCTTCTGTGATGTATTATATTTATTGGTTTGTTTGTTGAACTGTCCTTTGCATTCCTGGGATGAAGCGTATTTTCTTATGATGTGTGATTCCTTTTTGATGTTTCATGACATTTTGTCAGATTCCTTTTTGATGTTTCCTCACGTTTTGTCAGTATCTTGTTGAGGATTTTTACATCTATATTCATTAAAGATATTGATCTATAGTTTTGTTTTTGGTTGGATTCTTGTCTGGTTTTGGAATCAGGATAATGGTAGCTTCTAGAAATGACTTTGGAGATACTCCTTCCCTTTCAATTTCATTAAGGAGCTTGTCTTGGTTACTTTTCTCTTGTTGCTGAGACAAAATACCTGATGTCCAAAATTAAGGAAGGAAAGGTGTATTTAGCCCACAGTTTGTGGAGGTTTCAGTCTGTACTAGGCTGAGTCCAAGGTAGAGTGGCCCATGGCAGAGGGCAACAGCTTATGGTGGTGGAAAACAGCAACAGCAGCAAGAGCAAGAAAAGGAGGGGCAGCAGCAAGCAGCCTCTTTCCCTCCCTTACACAGTATGCAAACTACCCATCCCTGGGCGGGTGTAACGCTCACACTCATGAATCAATAATAAACTCTCGAAGCCTGCCCCATGACTGCATGAAGCTTTGGGTGACACCCAGACACCAACCGTAACAGAGCTTGAGGAGTATTGGTGTTATATCTTCCCTGAAATTTTTAGAGGTTAGCAGTGAATCCATCTGGATTTAGGCTTTTCTTAGCTGGTAGGGTATTTATTATTATTATTAATCATTGCTTCAATTCATTCCCTGTTATTGGATTATGCATGGTCTTCAAATCTTCTTGGTTCAGTGTTAGTAATTCATATGTATCTAGAAATCTGTTTATTCTAAATTTTCCAACTTATTGGTGTATAATCTTGTGAAGTAATTTTTAATAATATTTTTTGACTGTGTCCAGTGTGATTTTACCTTTTTATTTCTAATTGCATTAATTTGGGTCATTTCTCTCTTTTTTGGTTATATTGGCTAAGAAGTTGTCTATTTTTTTGAAGAGCCCACTCTTCAATTAACTGATTCTTCCTTTTTTTTTTTTTTTTTTTTGAGGAATCTCAATTTCATTGATTTCTACTCTGTTATTTGTATCTCCTTCCTTGTACTAGCTTTGAGCTTGGATTGTTTTTGTTTTTCTAATACCTTGAAGTATATTATCAGGTTATTTGGACTTGCTGTATTTTTGTAATAAAGGAGTTATAAAGTTTCCTCTTAGGACTGCTTTCGTTGTGTCCTATATATTCTGCTATGTTGTACTGCTATTGTTTAGTTTTAGAAACTGTTTTATTTCTTTCTTGATTTCTCTATCCTATTATTTATTTAAGAAGATTTTGCTTAGTTTCCATGTATTTGAATAATTTCTGTTTTCTTTTGTCACTGATTTTTAGTTTAATGTACTATGATCTGATAATATACAGGATATAATTTCCATTCTTTTACATTTGTTTAAGCTTGCTTTATTGGCTAGTAGGTAATCTATTTTGCAAGATGTCACATGTGCTGAGAAGAATGTGTATTTTGTGGAACACTCTGTATATATTTACTAAGTCCATTTGTTCAAGTTTTTTTTTTTTTAACTTGGATATTTCTTCGTTGACTTTAATCTAGTTGATCTATTTGTGATAGTATGGTATTGAGATGTACTTTAATTGTGTTTATGCTTATCTGATCTTTTATATCCAGTGGTAATTGTTTTATGAAGTTGAATGTACTATTGTTCAGTGCATATATGTTGATAATTGTTATCTTTTCCTGTGAGATTGTTGCCCCAACCAATATGCAGTGACCTTCTGTGCCTCTTTTGATCAGTTTTGGCTTGAGGTTCACTTTGTTTGAATATAGAATAGCTCTATACACTTTCTTTCAGGTTGAAATTGCATGGAATATTGTTTTTCATCCTTTAATTTTTATCCTATGTTTTTCTTTTTGTGTTAAATGTGTTTCTTTTATATAGTATTATTAGGGACTTGGCCTAACCCCCAATCTCCTAAAATGAATTACAGCAAAGGCTTAAATAAAAGAGACAAGAAATATGATTTTTGGGGAGTCCAGGAAGGTCAAAACGCTCTTGGAGCTAAAACAAAGACTTTTCTGGTGTGCCCATATTTATTGTTTTCCACACATTAAGAGGGGTTCAGGAAATAGAAATCACATCTGAGGCAAAATCCTGTGAAAATGAGGAAGGCCTTAAGAAACAAAGGCAGTAAGATAACTGTTTGATCTCTGAGGTTGGCAGTTTTATTGCCCTTAAATCCTTTGAGTGAGATTCCGCAGCAGGAGCTTCAGCATTATCTTGTCTTCAGAGACTGTGGCCAGCAACTTGACCCTTACACAGTCTGGTCCTTAACATAGCATACCACTGGAATCTCCTTGATCCTTTCTGCCAGTCTGTCTTTTGATTCAGGAATTGAGACTATTCACATGGAGAGTTATTATTCATAGGTATTAGCTTATATAATACCTACAAATATAAGTAATAACTCATATTACTTATTCTTGTATTTGCATTTTTCTGGTTGCTAATTCCCTATCTTTCCCTTCTATTTAACTGCTCATACCTGGTAGTCAAAGGGCCTATTATTAGATGTAATAACCATAGATATGAGGATGGACACTTCCAGGTGTGAAATGACCATATATAGTTAACTCCCACTGCAGGACACCTTTGTCAAAAGGTCCCCTTATGCTGAGAACAGAGGAATCACTCTTATTCACATTAGCTCAATGTCACAAAATATACAGGATGAACTGCACTTGATTAGTGTGCATTTATAATAACACTGTAGGTTGAAGACTGGTTTGCAACAGATTGGATTAACTTCCTTGGGCTTAGATGGTATGCTTCTAATGGCATCTACTGGCTTTATGGAACCAATCTGTAGCCTTGGCTATTCCTGGATGAACAGGGAGATATACTTTCAAATTTGCTAGGTTACAAGGTAGATGGGTTAAAAACATCAATGGACCTGCCAACCTATAGTAGTCTCAGAGCATAATATTTTACTGGTATTATCATTTGACTGCTATCTTTGTTCCTTCCCTGGGGTTAGCAGATGTCATATAGAGGTATTAACCAATTATACCAAACAGGCCTTTTGTAGCTCTCCATGACCCCCAACAACAAGTTAATGCTATGTCTGATCCAGAAGCTTCTTGGGTCCTATACCTACCCTCTGTATGGAAGGCCAGTAGTGGTGGAAGACCTCCTACTGAGAGAAATTCTTGCTGACAGTAGTGGTGACTATATATTCATCTTACTGTTTGGACCCTGGGTACTTAACTGTCTACTTGGTTTTGTCTCCTCTAGGCTTGAAGCTTTCCACTTGCCAAAAAAGATGCCAGTCTTCTAACATATTGGTATAGCTATTAGTACTTTTAGTTGCTTTTTAAATTTTCATGCTAACAATATGGATCACTTATAAACCACGCTTACAATATCAGCACATTCTGAATTTGCTGGTATAATTACTCTTGCCAGTGAGTTTTTTAACCTTCCTATTTTTTCTTCTTACTCATTTATGTCTCTTTTGGTTCAGAGAATTCCTTTAGCATTTCTTATAGAGTAGGTTTGGAGGAGATATTCTCTCAGCTTTTGTTTATCTAGGACTGTCTTTATCACTCCTTCATTTCTAAGGGTTAGCTCTCTGAGTAGTGTATTCTCAATTGACCTTTTTTCTTTCCACACTGAAAATTTCATGCCACTCATTGTTATGGTTTGTCTCTGCATGTCCTCCTAAATCCTCATGCACTTATGAGGTGGGTTTTAGAGTTTATGACTGATTCATGATCCAATGCTGGGATTATGGGTGTGAGAGCTATACCTGCCCTAGGGTGGAGAGTTTGCTGGGATTATTGGGTGTGAGAGCTATACCCACCCTAGGGTGGATAGTTTGTATATGTAAGGGAGAGAAAGAGGCTGCTGACTGCCATTCCTCCCTTCTTGCCCTTGTTGCTTTGCTGTGTACCACCACCATGAACTGTTGCCCTCTGCCATGTGCCCCTGTGCCTCAGAACCAGCCAAGTATGGACTGAAACCTCCAAAAACTGTAAGCTAAATAAACCTTTCCTTCCTTCATTTTGGTAGCTTGTTTTTTTTTTTTTTTTTTTGCGGTACTGGGGATCGAGCTCAGGACCCTGCGCTTCCGAGGCAAGCGCTTATTCCACTGAGCTATATCCCCAGCCCCCCTTCCTTCATTTTGGATGTTGGATATTTTGTCTCAGCAACAAGAAAAAGTAACCAAGACATTCATCAATGCAATACAGCTAAAAATCAATATCAAGAAAGACTTTGGAAGCTATGCAAATACATTAAAAATTAAGTAATTTACTTCTGAACAACTGATGGATCAAGGAAGAAATCAGGAATGAAAAGTTAAAAATTCTTCAACAAAAGATAAGAGAGACACAATATACCAAAACCTACCACAAAAGCAGCACTGATAGAAGTTTATAGCATTGATTGTCTCAGTGAAAAGAGTAGTAAGATCTTGAACACTCTGTTGATGCATTTCAAGGAACTAGAAAAAAGATGAACACAAGAAACCCAAGATTAGTGGAAGAAAAGAAATAATAAAGATCAGTGCCAAAGTAACTGAACTGGATAGTAAATGAATGCAAAAGATAAGCAAAACAAAGAGCTGGGTCTTTGAAAAGACAAAACAGAGAAACCTTTAGCTAGTCTAAGAAGAGAGAGCTGACTCTAATAAATAAAATTGGAGATAAAAAAGAAGACATTATAACTGATACCACAGAAATGTAAAAGACTATTAGAGATCATTATGAACAATTATTTGACAAAACAGCTGACAATCTGGGAGAAAAGGACAAATTCCTGGACACAAATACCTTACCAAGACTGATTCATCTAGAAATAGAAAACCTGAACAGTTCAACAACAAGGACCAACATTGAATCAGCAATAAAAAGCCATGCATCAAAGAAAAGCCCAGGACCAAATGGCTTCATTGCTGAATTCTATCAAACACTTAAGGAAATAATACCACTTTTCATTAAGTTAGTCCAAAAAAAGGAAGTCTTGTTCCAAATCACATACCCATAAAAAAGTTCATTAGGATTGTATACACAAATATCAGTCCTTAAAAGTTTAAATGTATTTAGGGTCAATTTAACTTTTCCACCATCCATGGCTTCCCTTATTCCCACCTGAAAACAACCTCATTGAAAGGGTAATGTTAATTTCCAAAGGGAATACTGAATAGGGCCAACATTTTAATTTATGACCAATGGAGTATAAGGGGATTTAGTTGCCACCCCAGCCACATGATATTTTTCATTGCAGGGACTGGAGCTTCTGCCTTCTCCCATGAACATTCTATGTGGGGCCCAGTCTACAAAGGAAAATCCAAACTTATCACCCACCTCTGTCTTTCTACAAATTTCCCATTGCACCATATATTCTTCATAGAAATAAGGAAGGAATACAATGCATTAGCAAACAGGCAAGTCAGATTTAAACTCATAAGTACAATTTGCATAAAAGGATATTGAGCCAGAGTAAGAATTATCATCTGATCTTTTATATAGAACACCCAAGGCTGAGATCTTACTGTAAAGCAAGGATGGGGAATATTATCTAGCATAGAGACACACAGGGTAGATTAGGCACATATGCCAAATACTCTCATCCTGTCATAGGGGTTATACATGCAATGCAGGCTATCATAGCAAGCATCATAGCCATCATAGCAATGAACATATTTTTGTATCACGATGGTCTTGTTGCTTTTCTCTTTCCATGATCACACATTCTTGGAGGGCAGCCACACGGTTGATCTGTCACCTGCTAACACACAAGCATACCCTCATCCCATGTTATTAGCAGTGAGGGCCTTCCCAGGTACCTGTCTTGTTATCCTTCCGTAACACCTGAGCACAAGGAAAGCTGGAAACAGAAGCTGGCTGCCAATGAAGTTCGGCAGGAGCGCAGTTACTTTCTGGTGCAGATTCAAAACATTTAAAATGAGTTTTTTTTTTTTTTTTTCCGGTACCGGGGATCGAACTCAGGACCTTGCACTTGCCAGGCAAGCGCTTATGCCACTGAGCTATACCCCCAGCCCCAAAACATTTAAAATGAAAGTAACGAGATCTACTTGTGCGTATGGGGGCAGCTATATCCTCATTTTTGTTTATTTCACTGAGTTTTAAGGGATAGGCATGCTTTCTTTATAGTTGCCTGTTCTTGAGGGTTGTAAGGAATTTTTGTGATGTGCTTAACATGCTAGAGCTGAAAAAGGAAGAGAAGTCTCTACTTACGTTGGAAAGGCCATTATCAGTTTTTGGAATATGGGGAACTCTTCTAACTGTGAGGCAGACAAAGAAAGCTGTTGAATGTGTCTTGTCTTTTTGCTGTCATGGGAGATGGCATGAATGAAGCCGCCAATGAATCAGCCTGTGGGTTATCGTAGGTCAAAGGTCTTGGTAAATTAGAATGCGACCTAAAATGAATTTTTGTAGCTTGGGAAATGGTACTGTAATGAGGGCAATGAATGTCTGGAGGTGTGGGCCAAGAAAGAGTCTCTGCATGAGTCTCATTATTATACTGTATTTTCTGTGCTGTATCTGCAAAGCCCCCACCCTGTACCCAGAAGGATCTCCCTTGTTGTGTTGGCTCTGTCTCCCTGCCTGTTTCTATCAGCCTGATCTGCTGCCAATTCCTGTAGCTTCATATTGAAATGAAGACAGCGACTAGAGGATAAGCAAGCATGAGTAAAGTGTCTAGCATCGTGTGGGGTTAAATGATATTTTCCTGCAGTTGAATCCATGGCAAATGGTCCCTGACAAGGTTCAGAATGTTTTATCTTTAAATAGTCTGGAGGTACAGGCTGAGGAGTTTCTTTGACAGTCTTACCTGGCTCTGGGTCTCCCTCAGGAGCCAGCAGCACAGTGGGTGGTTTTTCCTTTTCTTTATATTTGTCTCCCTTATCTTGCTCTAAAACAGAAACTTTGGGGGTACTAGTACTTAACAGACCTAAAACAAATTTTACCAAACTCCAAGTGGAGAAGGTCTCAGGAGAAACAGTTTTTCCCTGCCATGAGCTCTTTAAATTTTTTACCACCTTCTCCCAATTTTCAGTATCTCAAGTTCCTGCCTATGGGAACCAAGGATGATACTAAATTATTTCCTGGAGCATTTGGGTGATACTGCTAGCTGGCACTGTGCACTTTGCCTTCTTCAGGAGAGATTTTAAAGAGACATATTGCCCCATGTTTTAATCCCAGCCAATGTCTGACTCGCCCCAAAAGCACTTACTTTAGCTTCCTGCTGGATGTCTCTGGAATCATCATACAAGATCTGAATGCTATTAAAACACTCAGTAAATCCACCAGGCAGGTGAAAATGCCATGGGGTTAGCCCACACTGGATGCCCATTATCATGGACCCCTGAAATGAACTCCAATCTCCTGCAAGGTGTTACTGTGCATGGAGAAAAGAAAAAGAGACAAATAGCAACGCAACAGGGATCTGGGATGGCCAGTTGTTCATGGGGAACAAAAGGCCAGGAAGTCACAGCAACCACTAACCTGCTTTGTGGAGGGAGCATTTCAGTTTAATCCATCATGAGTAGGGCATGAAGGAGAATGCTGGCCCCACAGCAATCCAGCTTGAAGCTTAATGTACTGGTTATGCATCTGTGGTATTTTATTCACTTAATAAACATTCTAATAATGAATGGGGATACATACGCAGGCATTTCCATACTGGTTGGACTGCCTCTTAATCTTCTGCTCATGTCTTGTACCTCGAGGTTCCCCTTGGCCTTTGTGCAGTACACTGTGTCTGAATCTGGGCTAGGGCTACCGGACTTAATATGTGCATATCCCTCCTTCCCTCCATTTCTTCTCATCCCCGCGGCGGTGAGGAGGAGAGCGTACGCAGTGAGAAGGTTGTGTGCGTCAGTTTCCCATCACTATAACAAATACCTGACATGACCCACTTACAAAGAGAAAAGATTATTTTACTTTGTTTGGAGGTTTCAGTCCATGAGGAAAACCATTCATCTCATCAAAAGGAAGCAAAAGAGAGAAGGAAGAGAAGCCTGGGGCCCCACAGTTCCCTCCATAGGTATACCCCAAATGAGCCAGATGCCTCCCACTAGGCCCTGCTCCTTCTCCTCCTCCTGTTCTTCATCCCCCTCTTCCTCACTTCCCCTCCTTCTTCTAGATTTCTGTGATGCTAGGCAGCAAAAACGCTGGGCCCCACAAATGCTAGGCAAGTGCTTTACGACTAGGATATACACCAAGCCCTTAGGCCTCACTTCCTAAAGGTTTTCATCACCTCCCGGTAGTGCCAACCTGGAGTCCAAACCTCGAACATCCATGCCTTTGAGAAACACTCACAATTTGGGTTCAAATTCATTGAATTCTAGTCACTCTTTCCTCACATAGTTGTGCCAAATGTTTGCACATTTCAATGAGCTAAACTAATTCACTCTTGTAATCTGAGGTCTCAAACCATTCACGCATGGGCCAACTCAGTCCTACAGAGGTGCCATATTGTGTCTCTGTGATGTCAAAATTGTTGTGGAATTTGTTGCTTTCTTTCCACCTTGTCATTTTAATAATTTTTAATATTAGAAGCCTGGCTTTTAGCATCACTTAAGAAAAACATGATTTGCTCTGTGGGCGGAATTTCCACGGACAACAGTCCTCTGGAGCCAAGGGTGAAGGGGCAACTTGCTTTCTGCCCGTCACCATCCTCTACTCTCTATGTCCTGATGCCCAGGCCAGTGCCAGTCTTCAACCTTCATTGTACTCAGAAAATTTCCTTAAACTACAGCACAGTCGAGAAAAAGGTGAAAAATAAAAGCTAAATCAAGACAGTCAATGTTTTATAGAAAATGAGAGAAAATGTATCTGTCTGTGGAAGTGAAATTACACCTGTGTGTGTCTCACTTAAAAGAAGATTGCATGAGGTGCTGGCCTATTTCATTAACTTATATTACCTGCCTTCCCAGATGGCGGACATTTGACTGTGGAGCAATGCTGAAGGCTCACTTCACAAACTGTGTCTCTATGCTATGTAGAACGTTAAATGTGTGACAAAGAATTTTTAAATTATTATTTATTGAATTTTTAAAACGCTGTACTTAAAAATGTTGTACTGGAGTTAAGATTTAAAAATTTTTTTTTGCCAGTACATGTTTTTAGTACACATGATGAATGCATTCATTATGAGGAGTTGGTACATGTATGTAACATATTTTAACCCTTTTTAAGTCCCCTTTTCATCCCTCTTCTCCTGGCTGTGCTTTTTCCTCATACTTCTTCCTCCCTCCCTCCTCACTTGTAGGGATCTGTTGGGTTCTTGCTGTACCCCAGAAAGGAGCAGAGGTGAGCATGAGGAAAAAATAGACAAGAGACAAAAAGCTGGGGTCAGGTGGAGGTCCCCTCTCTCTCAGTGGAGAAGGGAAACTACCCAAGACCAGTAGAGCATTTATTTATACCCTCAAGAGCTTGGTTGATTTCAGCCTCGCTTCCCACCAATCCATTAACAAGCTACAAGAGCTTGTTCACATTCTTCGAGGAGGTCCCGTGCTCTCGGGCTGCCGTGCTCTCGGGCTGCTGTGCTCTTGGGCTCCTGTGCTCTCGGGCTCCCGTGCTCTCGGGCTGCTGTGCTCTCGGGCTCCCGTGTTCTCGGGCTCCCGTGCTCTCGGGCTCCCGTGTTCTCGGGCTCCCGTGTTCTCGGGCTCCTGTGTTCTCGGGCTCCTGGGCTCTCGGGCTGGCTTTGTCTTGCACCTGTAATTACTTTCCAGTTTCCACGGCTCCTGACATCTCTCTCTTCTTTGCTTTGTAAATGGTTGAAAATTAGCTGGAAAGGCTATGCTTGGAGAATACAACCCCAGCATCCCCAACAGTAGTCAGTTGCCTGTCTAGTTGACAAAACGTCCGAAGTTAGACTTCTAGGAATATGGCCACTGGGTAAGCAGCAAAGATTCTCCTCTCCAGGACACTGGAGATCGCCACCCAGACACTGGGTTATAGCAACATGAGAAAGACAAGAAGGAGGGAAGCGGGTCTGCTGGTCCCAGGAAGGATTTGAAATGAGAGTTGAGGCCATCAGAAAGAGCAAACAGGATCCCTCCTGGGGGAGTGGCTCAAGTGGCTGCCATGGCGCAGTTAGAAGAAAAGGAGGAGGAGAAAGACAGAGTCACCACTCCAAACACACCCTCAGCCTGCTCCCTCATTCCTACACTTGCAACTTCAGCTTTGGAAGCCTGCGCTTGCAGGAGCCTCCCGACTTGGCCAGAGGAGAGCAGACTTCCGAGAGCTGGGTCAAAACTGAAGTGGAGAAAGCACAGCCTGGAAAAGAAGTGGCATTTGGGAGGTGTTGTCGAACCCAGTGTGATGGTGAAAATGTACAACAGCCACTAAAGCAGTTTTCCCACTCTGCAGTGACCTGACCCATTCTAATCAGCACCTGAGGCAAGGCGGAGACAAAGCAACCACTACACAGCTTGCCACACCGAGCTCTGCACCTGCCCCGAGCCTGTGGCCTGCTACCTCTCCCCTGTGAAAGCAGCTACCAGCAGACAGCAGCAGCAATGACCCCAGGGCCATGGCAATTCCCAGGGATCTAGCCAATAAACAAATGGGAACTGGAGCACAACAGTAATGGAGGTGGGACAGATGGCTCTGCACCCTTCTCACTCCAACACTAAGCAGGAAGCATGAGCTGAGTTGCAGGCTTCAGCTCCCACTCTGAACTTCATGAGCACCTTGAGACTTGGCGCCCCTCCCACCTAACACGTGTTCCCAACAGCAATGGGCTTAGTCCACGGGCTTCAGAACCCCCTCTGAACTACTAATATGCGCACCAAGAGGGACTTCATACTGCTTACATATATGAACCTTGTATAAACCCACAGCAACAAATTATATGAAAAGCAGCAGTGCTGGAGGCCGAGAGATGACAACATACTCTGCACAGAAGACCCGAGAAACTCCTCCAATTGTCTCCTAGAACTAAAAACTAAACTTAGCACACACCCTGGACTACCTCATTGAGCACAGGTGGGGGAGACCTCACGCCACTTGTGCCCAGCATCGTAAGTGCATCCAATACCCAGCTGCATAAGGGCCAGGGAACGGCAGCACTAGAGATTAAGAGGCAGGAAGAGGTGAAGACCTGGAAGTAGGGTGCAGACCTGGTCTTCTAGCTGGGTGGGGATAGCCTCCAAAAGTCATAGGTGGACTACAGGGAGACACTGGTGGCCTGCAAGGGGACCCAAGAGGCCCTGACAGGGAGCTCAGCAGCCTGTGAGGTAATGGGGCTTCTCGCAGGTTACATGAAAATCCTGAGGACCGGGACCAGGACCCTGGGTGCATGGCAATGGGGTGGAGTACTGGGGTGACTCTGCAGACTTGACTGGGCCCCCGGTGTGCCATTGTGAAATTTGCCATACTCCTAAAATTGTTATATAGATTTAATGCATTCCTGATCAAAATACCATTAGCATACCTCACAGAGATAGAGAAAACATTCCTAAAATTCATTTGGACCAGGAGAGATCCAGAATAGCAAAAGCAGTTCTACATAAAAAAGGCAAAGCAGAAGGCATCACGATCACTGACTTGAAATTATACTACAAAGCTACTGTGATAAAATCAGCATAGTACTGGCAAATAAAATAGAACAGAAGATCAGTGGAATAGATTAGAAAATGCAGACAGACACAGCTACAAACACACTCAACCACCTTGTCTTTGACACAGAGGCCAAACATATTCACTGGATGAAAAATGGTATCTTTAATAAATGGTGCTGGAAAATCTGGCTTTCCACATGCCAAAGACTAAAACAAGACCCATGTCTATCACCATACACGAAACTGAAATCAAAATGGATAAAGGATCTAAATGTTCAAACAGAAATAACCTACTGAAAGAGAAAGCAGGTAGATATCTTGAAGACATAGCTGTAGGCAGAGAATCCATAAACAAAATCCAGATCACATGGGAAACACTTCAAAGAATCAACAACTGGGATCTCAGCTTATTAAAATGATTTTGTGCATCAACTGAAATCATCAACAGAGTGAAAAGACAGCCCACAGAGTAGGGAAAAAATTTAGCCAAATATGCCTCAGACAAAGGACTTAAATCAAGGACATATAAAGAAATGAAAAAAATCAGATCTCCCAAATTCAAAGACCTAATCCAAAAATGGGGATCTGAGATGAATACCATTTCTCAGAGGAAGAAATACAAAGAACAAAGAGATATATGAGAAAATGTTCAGCATCATCAGACTATTCAAGAGACGCAAATTAAAACAATATTGAGATTCCATGATGTCACCCCAGGAAAAATGGCTATCATCAAAAATCAACCAATAACAAATGCTGGTGGGGCTGTGGGGAAAAAAGAACCCTTCTCCATCGTTGGTGGGAGTGTAGAATGGTGCAACCACTGTGGAAATTAGTGTAGAGATTCTTTTAAAAACTAGGTATTTTCCCAGAATAATTAAGAGCATCATAACACAGCAATATATGTGCACTCATGTTGGTAGCGGCACAATTTGTGACAGCTAAATCTTGGAAACAATCCAAATCCCATCAACCAAGGAATAGATAAAGAAGATATGGTCTTTTTACACAAAGTAGTGCTACTCGGCTATAAAGAAGGATAAACTTGAGCCTTTCATAGGTAAATGGGTGCAATTTGAGACCATATTCCAAGTGAAATAAATCAGACTTGCATCTGTAAACATCATATTGTGTCCCTAGTGTAAGAAGCTGAAAGAGTGAATAAGATCCAACATGTGCAATAAATATTGTGAAATGGGATAAAAGCTCTTCAAAAGGAAAGGGAAACTGGGATGAGGAAAGCAGATAAGAAGGGAAAAGAAATATATATAGATACATAGACAGTTAAGATAATTATACTACTAATTTCTATTAGTTCATTGAAAAAAAGGTTTGTTCTTATATTGTTTGATCAATTTTTATGCCTATATCTTTTAATCTGAGCACTTTGAAGATAACTAATACATAATCTGTTAACCATTGTTCCTCTACTGTTTTGTTTTGAAATTTTGTATTGTTTTTATCATTTTCTTTTTAAAATATAAAAATATAGGTATCTGCAGAGCATTCCACCCACAGAATACACATTCTTCTCAGCACCACATGAGTGATACTTTCACCAAAATAGTGAAATAGTGACCATATGCTAACCTATACATAAATGGAAAAAAAACTGTAATCACCTTATGCATATTATCACATCTGTTATGGTTTGCGTCTAGATGTCCCCCCAAAGCCTCATGCAGGCATAGGGGCAAGCCTTTTGGAGATAACCCAATCTAGAGTTTGTGACTGATTCATAGTGCAATGCTGGGATTAAAAGTGCTGAGATTAAGGCTGGGTGGTGGTTGGATCAGTCCACTATTGGATCGGCACTGCCCTAATCACAGTAGTCTGGATACAATACAAGGGACAGAAAGAGCCTTGTTTCCTCCTATTTTGCTTTTGTTGATTTTGCTGTCTTTTGCCACCATGAACTGTTGCCCCTCTGCCATGTGCCACCCTTCCTTGGAACCAGCTGATTATGGATTGAAACCTTCACAAACTAGGTTTCAATCCATAATCAGCGGAGGTAGATAAACCTTTCCTTGTTTAATTTTGGGTGTTGACTATTTTGTCTCAGCAATGAGAGAAAAGTGACTAAGACAAGCTCATAGTACTATGAAACTAGAAATCAGTAGCAAAAGAAACCACAGAAATTATGCAAACACATGGAACTTAAACAGTTTTCTGTTAAATAATCAGTGGGTCATGGCAGAAATCAAAGAAGAAATTAGACATTTCCTAAAATTAAATAATACTTCAAGTACAAAATACCAGAACCTATGGGACACAATGAAAACAGTTTTAAGAGAGAAGAGAGAGAGATGTTTATAGCTGTGAATTCTCACATCACAGAAACAGAGTAAGTCCAAATAAACAACCTGCTGGTAAGGGCCAGGGATGTAGTTCAGTGACATAGCACCTGCCTGCCAGGCACAAAGTCCTGATTTTGATTCCTGGTACCAAAAAACAAACAAACAAACAAACAAACAAGCAAACAAGTAACCTGCTGGTGCATTTCAAGGTTCTGGAAAAAAAACAACAATCCAAATTCAAAGTTAATACTGTAGAAGAAAGCAATTATAAAATTCAGGATAGAAGTTAATGAAATTTAGAGTAAAAAATAAACAATATATTCAATGATTCAAAGAGCTATTTCTTTGAAAGGATAAATAAAATAGACAAACCCCTAGCCAACCTTACCAAAAGGAAAGAAAGACCCAAATCAATGCCATTAAAAATAGAAGGGGAAAAATAACAACGAACTCTACTGAAATCCGGGTTATTAGTAACTGCTTGGAGAACCTGTACTGTAATAAAACAAAGAGTTCAAAAGAAATGGATGTATTCCTGAATACATACGAACTGCCAAAGTTGAACCAAGAAGACTTAAAAACCCTATAAATGCAGTTTCAGGCTAAGAGATTGAAAAAGTAATTTTAAAAAAATATCAACTGAGAAAAGCCCACATACCAATTCATTCACTGCTAAATTCTTCAAGAATTTTAGAGAAGATCTAATGCCAACCAATACTTCTCAAGCCTTTAATGAAACTGAAAGAGAAAGAGTACTCCCAAAGTTATCCTGGAAGCTAGCATTAATCTGTTTCCAAAAGTAGAAAAAGAACTAACAAAGATAAAGTAAAATAAAAAGAGAGAGAGAACTACAGGTCACTCTTTTTAATGAACACTGATGCAAAAATCCAGATACTGGCAAGTAAGATACAACAAGTTATCAAAAAGATCACACATCATGACCAAGTAGAATTCACCCTCAGGATGCAGGGGTGGCTTAACACACCAAATCAGTAAATGTAGTATGGTAATGTTATAGTTTCTGTCCAACTGTCCACCCAAAGCCTCGTGGGGGCCATAAGGCTTTTTCAGAGGTGGGTGAATCTAGTGTGTGTGCTTCTGGGATTAAGGGTGTGTGATTAATAAACGAGTCCACTGATTGGTTAGGCATAGTTCCGGCCAGGATTAAGGATGTGAGTGGTACATTTTCCCTATGGCAAGTAGCCTGCAGAAATATAAGGGAGAGAAAGAGTCTTATCTCCCCTCCCTTGTTGCTTTTGCTACCTTGTAGACACCATGAAATGTTCTCCTCTGTAACCTCCCTCTGTCATGTGCCGCACTGCCTTGGAACCAGCCAACTATGGACTGAGACCTCTACAAACTGTGCACTAAATAAACCTTTCCTCCTTTAACTTTGGGTGTCAGGTATTTTGTCTCAGTAACAAGAGTAAAGTAACTAAGCTGCATCACATAAATAGAAGCAAAGACAAAAATCACACGATCATTTCAATTGATGAGGAAAAGAAGACCTCTGACAAAATCCACATCTTTTACATGTAAAAAAACCTGCAGAAAGTAGGTATAGAAGTGATAAGTCACAAGGCAGCCAGCCTCACCCCCCTCGTGGGAAAACTTTAACTCTCAATATTTCTCTTGTTCCCTTACCTGTTCCACTTCAGTTCCCCTCGGCCACAAAAGCTATCCCCGCCCTCATTCGCTCTGGCAGTTCACCTGCTCGGGTCACTCTGACATGGGCAACTCCTGCCGTTCAGGCTTCTGGCCTGGACGCCCTCCCAGCCGCTCAGGGCTTGGCCTGTTCTGGCCCAGGGACATTTCCTTACCCCACCCCCCCGCCAGAAAAAAGAGCTTAAAGGCCCATGCTTTCCTCAGCTTGGGGCTACCTTGGTCCGCTAGGTAGCCTGCTACTCTGTCCCTCCCCCAATAAAAATTTCTCTCGTGTCAGAAGGTCTGGTCTGGTTCCATGTGGGGTCTCGGTTTCTATCAAGAAGGACCTTACCTCAATCTAATAAAAACCACTTATAACAAACCTACTATGAACATCAAATTAAATGTGGAGAACCTGAAAGCTTTCCCTCTAAAATCAGGAACAAGACAAGGGTGTTCGTTATCATCAGTATTGTTTAATATAGGTCTCAAAGCAGCCAGAGCAATTAGGCAAGAGGAAGAAATAAAGGGGCCCCAAACAAACAAGCAGGCCTGTGCCAGATGACAGCAACCCTTCCCTGACACGAGCAGCAGGCTCATGTAAGACATGTTCAGGCCCTCCCACAAGATAGGCAAGCATGCTCACACCTGATGCACAATAACCTCCCTAGTAAGTAAGTGGGCCTGTGAAGGACACAACGACCCACCACCCACCCTACCCCCACTGAACGGTAACCCAAAGCAAGTCTAAGGTACCTCTATGTACCTTAGACTTGGTACAAGGAGAAGAGGTGAAAAGTAATCAACTAAACTGATGAGGAAAATACCTTGGAATGGGTGAAAGAAGGGAATAACCAGACTTTTGACCATTAACATTAAATCCAACAATCCATTTAAACACCTAGCTCAAAGCCTACATCCAGAAAAGACCAGAGGGGTGACTGTATTTGAGTTCTTTCTGGAGCCTCAGTCTCAGCAGACAGTGTGGCATCACTCAGCCTACCTCATGTATACTAGCTGGGAATCAGCAACAGGAAAATGAGACAATGACAGGAATAAGTCAATACCTATCAGTAATAACTCTCACTGTGAATAGTCTCAATTCTCAAGTCAGAAGGCCCAGGCTGCCGAATGGATCAAGAAACAAAATCTAATGGTTTACTGTCTACAAGAAACACATTTACCCTTCCACCTGCAAAAAAAACAAACAAAAAACCAAAAAAACCTCACAGACTAAAAATCAAAGGTTGAAAAACAATATTTCATGCAATAGGAACAACGAAAACTAGATATAGCTATAACTATCTTATATTCAGAAAATGTGATCAAAAGAGCCAAAACTGACCAAAAGAGGCAAAAGTCACTATATGTTGGTTTAAAAAAAAATTACACAAGAAGAGATAACAATTATTGACATATATGCACCAAACATTGGCTTGCCCAATTTTGTAAAACAAGTACCACTGGACAGAAAAAATCAGATGAATGTAAACACAATTTTATTGGGATCCTCAATACCCCACTATCACAAATTCATCAACTAGCCAATAAAAAAGAATATCAGAGTGGAACAAAACCTTCAATTTATAGATATCTACAGATATCTATTTATAGATACCTTCAGTGTTTCACCCAACAAAGACAAATTTTTACTTCTAAAATCAAGACTAAGACAAGGATGTCTACTATCACCTCTCCTGTTCAACATAATACTTAAAACATGAGCAATAAAAATAAGGCAAGAAAAACAAATAAAAGGAATCTGTATAGGAAAAGTAGTCAAATTATCATATTGCAGACAACATGATCCTCAACATACAAGACCTGAAAAATTCCACCAAAGACCCTTAGAATTAATAACAAAATTCAATAGCAAAAGCAGCACACAAAGAATTGGCATTCCTGTACACCAATAATAAATTCACTAAGAAAGTTATTAGGGAAACAATAGCTTCCATAATAGCACCAAGAAAATTAAATACCAAAAAATTAACCTAACCAAGAACATGAAAGATCTTTACAATTAAAAATGCAGTATGCTGAAAATGGAAATCTAAGAGTCACAGAAAGTGAAAACACAAAACCACTGTGGTCATAATGGCCATAATTCCAAAACTTATATACAGATTTAATTAATCCCAGTCAAAATACCAATAGCATTCCCCACAACTAGAGAAAACAATCCTAACATGTATATAGAACCAAAAGATACATAGAAGAGCAAAAAGCAATACTGGGCAATAAGAGCAAGGCAAAAAGTATCACAATCTTGGATGTTAAGATATACTACAAAGCTATAGTGATAAAATAGCGTGGTTTTGGGGGAAAAATAGATATGTGGATCAATAGAACAAAATAAAGGGTCAGGGAAACAAACCCAAGCACATTCAACTATCTGATCTTTGACAAAGGGACCCAAAACTTACACTGGAGGAAAGATAACCTCTTTAATAAAGGGTGCTTGGAAAATTAGCTACCCATATACAAAAGATTGAATCTAGATCTGTATCTGTCATGATGTAATAAACTAAAATCAAAATGGATTAAAGGCCTAAATATTAAAATAGAAATGCTAGCCAGGGATATAGCTCAGCGGCACAAGTGCCTGCCAGGCAAGTGCAAGGTCCTGAGTTCAATTCCTAGCATGAAAAAAGAGAGAAATGCTTAGTCTGCTGAAAGATAAAATAGCTGAAACTCTCGAAGACATAGGTGTAGGCAAGGACTTTCTGAATAAAACCCCAGCTGCACAAGAGATAACACCAAAAATCAACAATAGCATCATATCAAATTGAAAAGTTTCTATACAGCAAAGGAAGCAACTACAGAGTGAGGAAACAACCTACACAGTGGGAAAACTACTTGCTATTCCTCAGGCAGAGAACTAATATCTAGAATATATAAAGTATTTTAAATCTTAGGCCTCTACAAAATAAAAGGCCCAGTCATAAAATGGGCAAACAAAATGAACAGATACTTCTCAGAAGAAATACAAAGGGCCAATAAACACATGAAAAAATGTTTCATGTTGCAGCCATTGCAGAAAAGCAAATTAAAACAATAGTGAGATTTCATCTTACTGTAGAAATTGTGACTATTCCTAAGAAAGCAGATAACAACAAATGCTGGGAAGGCTGCAGGGCAAAAGAAAAAATCCTTCATTATTGGTAGAAATGTAAACTAGTACAACCCTATGGGCATCAGTATGGAGGTTCCTTAAAAAACTAAAACTAGAAATTCCATCTGATCCAGCTACTCCCCTCTTTGGTATCTTCTTGAAAGAGTTAAAAACATCATATTACAGTGACACATGCACACTCACGCTTATATCAGCACCATCTATAATAGCTCAATCTTAGAGCCAGCCTCATTATCCATCAACAGGTGAATGGATCAAGAAAATGTAGTATTTATATGTTGGAGTACTACAGTGCCATAAAAAAGGCAAGCTTGAGTCATTTGTAGGAGAATGGATGCACCTTGAGACCATAATGTTGAGTGAAATAAATCACACACAGGCCTAAATATCACATAGTCTCTCGTATAAAAAACCCAAGATACAAATAAAAACCAAAATAAAAGTTAGATGATAGGGTAAAAAAGAGATCAACTGTCAGGAGCCGTGGAAGCTGGAAAGTAATCACAGGTGCAAGAGGAAGCCAGCCCGAGAACACTGGAGGTCTGAGGGCACGGGAGCTCCACAAAACACGGAAATGAGCCATTGTAGCTTGTTAACTGCTGGGCAGCGAGTCTGAAGTCAAGCAAGCTCTTGAGGGTATAAATAAACACTCTACGGATCTTGGGTAGTTCCCCTTCACTGCTGAGAGAGACGGGACCTCCACCTGACCCCAGCTTTTTGTCTCTTGCCTAGTTTTCCTCCTTCTTACTGCCATTCCCCCCTGAGGTACAGCAAGAACCCCAGGGATCCCCACAAATGGTGACCATGAAGAGACCCCAGTAGGATTAAGAGGGGGTGTGAACGCTTCCCGAAAGGTATGCAACAGGGGGGAAGCAAAATTGGTCAGCTAGTATTCAGTGCTGGAGTGCTTAGTACTGGCATGTCAGATGTAAAGCATGGGAATATGTGGTTTTTAGGGCTAGAAAATATATAGGCTTCAAAGAAGCCAAAGAGAAAGGGATATTGAGGTGCAGGTAGAGTCCCAAGACTTCTGGGGTGTGTGTCTGTAGAAGGGTTTGTTGCATGTTTGACTTCTGTATTTGATTTTCTGGGTGTTGGTTTGGAAGGGTTTTGTAACCATGAAGGATTGGGCTCAGAATATTATGTTAAAATCAAGTCCTGCCCCTAAGCGGGACATGGAGAGCAGAGCAGCGGCACTTGAGCCCTCTAGCCTGGTCCAAGTTAAGAAGGAAGGAGTGGTGGGGACCAAGAGAGATTCCCCACCAGAGGGGTGTGTCCTCGAAAATATCTTTTCACAATGCCGGGTTAACTTGACTGAGCCACAGGTGATTATCCCAGGCTCTTCAGCTAGGGGAAATACGGCGGCAACACAGGTGTCTTGAGCTCCCAGGGCAAACAGCCATTTTCCCTGTCTCCCTTGCTACCATCATGAAAAAAAGCTAGAGGGGCGGGGGAGACCATGGAGGGTTTTCAGCATATCTACCCTGTAACTGAAGTTCAAGTCCCTGAAAATCTGGGACAAGTTATACATTGTTATGAAACCATACCTTTCAAAACCCTGAAAGAGTTAAAACAAGCTGTTGCTACTTATAGCCCCACTGCTCCCTTTACTTTGAGTTTGCTAGAAATTACAGGACAACAGATTATGGCCACAAATGACTAGAAGGCAACAGCCAAAGCGTGTTTGAATCCAGGTGATTACTTACTGTGGAAGGAAAACTTCTTTGACTATTGTACAGGCCAGGAAATTTGTAATGCTGCTCATAACATACCCATTACAAAGGATATGCTATTGGGGAAGGTACCTTTGCTATCACCAATAATCAACTAACCTTCAAACTGCAAGCATATGAGCAAACCAAGACGGCTGCGTGAGGGCTTGGAGGGAACTACCTTCCAAGGGTGAGACATCCCTTAATTTGGCTCCTATTTATCAAGGTCCAGATGAGCCTTTTCAAGATTTTGCCGCATACTTAATGCAGGCTAGTGAAAGGATCATGGGTAACACAGAAGCTAGCAAATTAATAGTTCAACAACTTGCCTTTGAAAATGTGAATAGATGGTGTAAAGAGGCTTTAAGAGCCCACAAAAGACAGGCTACATTGCCAGAGATAATTCAGATCTGTGCAGATATTGGCCCCACATATGTACAGGGGGCTTCCTTGGCAGCAGGTATTACTCAAATTATTCATCCACAGGCTAGGGGAAGGAGAAAAAACAGGGCTGTTTGTTTGTTTGTGGCAGTAAGGGACATTTTGCCCATAATTGCTCTGCTATACCTACAAGGGCAGCACAGCCATTATCTGTCCCTTCAACTAAACCTGGCAGCCCTTGTACTAAGTGTGGATGAGGGTATCCCTAGAATAATCAGTGTTGCTCTAAAACTGTTGGGAAAGGTCAGTCCTTCCTGGAAAACTCCTACTGGAGGCTGCTTCAGCCCCACCAAATAACGGGCTGCCCAGGTGGATGCGATGGGGGACGAGGTGCTGGGTGCCTCCAGGTATCCAGCCCGCACCCCTGTTCCCGCCCCTTCCCTACCACTGGATGCCAAGGCCGTGCGCTTTGCAGAAGCAATCGTTTAAGTGAACTGTTCCTATATAGAGCTTCAGTTGCCCCTTGAATGACGTCTCGATTTGAGTTGATCTGTTTGCAATGAGTTGAAGTGACATGTGTGGGTCAGAGACTGTTGGCTGCCTACCAGTGTCTGTCCTTCTGTCCTCCTGTGGACAGAATGCTGCCTTGATTGGAGGTGCTCCTCTTCTTCAGGCATCAGTATGCTGAGCAGCCTGCCTGAGCGAACAGCCACAAAGCTGAGCATCTGTATCCCCACTGTGTTCCTCCTATCTCGCTCAAAACTGGGAGTCTCCCTCTGATAACTGCTACCCCTGCCAACAAGCCATAGCTGCTTGCTCAACGTTCAGTTCAGAGCCCCAGAGGAAAGAAAGTGTTAACTTCCATTGGAGTCCTATATGCTCCAGCACCGTGAGACACAGAGGAGTCTCAATGCCAGCACAGGGACGTGCTCCAGGCCCTTCCCCTGGCTTCTTTCACAGCATACCCTTTACCATGGACCCGTACTAACGAGCTTAACGCCTTGAAGCCCCTTAGTACCATCACTCACCCGGCTTGTGTATGCACAGCCTTTGCTTTCTGCCCTGGATAAGGAACCCCCGTCTCTAATACTCTTTGTACGGGGAAAATGTGTTTGGTACGCCAAACACCTAACTCCCCAAGCAACGTATGCTGCATGGTCTGTGTGTGTAAGCGGATGGCTGCCAGGGTACATGGACTGAGATGAATCAGGAATCAATAGCCTTGAAATGAAAAAGGGATTTGATTCCTAAATATGGCTATGACTATGCACAGGAACAGATTTGGGGCCCTGAAGCCCACAGATGGTCAACTTTAGAGAAGGGGAGAAACTAGCAGTTTGATGTAATCCATTTATGTCCTCCCTCACCCACTCTGCTAGGGACAGAGTGGTTTATCCTCTCTGTATCTAATGCTCCTTAATATTTGCGGATTAAATGCAAATCAGGCCCCTGAGTCATGCATGCATCCCCCAGAGACGCTCCTGCATGAGTAAGGGGACAGCAGTTCAATGTTTTCAAACAGAAATTTGCAGAACTGATAGAGAAAACATCTCAATTTGCCTTAACTTCAAATCTTTAAAGCAGTGTATAACATTAGGCCTTTATTATTCTTCATTGGTTTAAAAAATAGTAAAGCAAATAACTTGAATTACACATATTTCATGGGCTCCACTTGGAGTTTATTTCTTTGTAAATTACTGATTACTTGTAACTGACCATATCCTTTTAAGAGGATTAGAAATATGATGAAACAATGCAGGAGAAATAGCCATTTTTGTGTAGCTTTCCAAAAGAGAAGGATTAATAAGGGCTGGTTAAATAGTTACTCAAATCAGGGAACAACCACAAAAGAGATGATTTGAAAAGATGATCCAATCATGGGAGGCAGGAGCCTTCTAACTGGGGTCACTGACTCAAGTGCAAATTTCACCTTTGGCACTTCCTGGCTCTTGTGTGTGGGGAAGATATTGTGAATGTCTAAGCCTCAATTTCTTCCCTATGAAATGGAGAGTAATAATCGTGGATACCTACTGCTGTTATTGTTTGGCTAGAATAATCATCCTGATCATCTTTTTTTCTTTTTTCCAGTACCAGGGATCGAACTCAGGACCTTGCGCTTGCCAGGCAAGTGCTTATGCCACTGAGCTATATCCCCAGCCCCTAGAATAATTGTCCTGGACAAGGAACGCCACTGAAGCAAGCCTCTGGGGTTCCGAATGCTATGGTTCTCGGGGCTTTGATAGACCTCTGAAGTCAGGTCCATGTTCACTTTTGAGATCTGGCAGAAAATCATTTTTAGAAAAGGAGACACTTCATTTTTTAAGAAAATGCATGATTTAAGGTTTATTTTCCTTTTCATAACATTTTTGCGATTCTCCTTATGAAAACGTCACAACAAACAAAAAAAAGCGTAATTGGAACAAAATCCCTCTCATTATTTTAAATGAGAGTTTCATTTACTGTTTCACTTAGGCTGCTCCATCTACGGCTCATCAGAAAGCTAAAAATGCAAACCAGCTTGCCGTACTGCCCACAAATGATACGAACCTGCAGAGGCTCTTGAGCTGCCCCTCGTTCAATTTCCTCCACTTCAGATCCCATAAAGGTGCTGATGGTGTCATTTACTGAAAAGAGGACTCCTGGGGCTGAAGAGGAGAATATGATACGGGCACAAGGTCTTTGGATAGACACATGTGAGACGCCAGATGGACATCTAAGCATAAATACACAGCCCGGAGCTAAGGAGACGGTGGAGAGAAGCAGTCACTTCAGACCTCAGCACTGCGCTCTTTGAATACCTAGAACTGTCTGAGAGATCGGGGCACTGAGGAGGGTTGACTCTAGGTGTCCCTCGCCTACTCTACCTCCATCGCACCGCTCGCTCCTGATTAGGTTTACATAGTGACTCCTATAAAGTTTCATTTGAAGAAAAAAAGAAGAGACAATTGTATAGCTTTTTTTTTTTTTAAGCCATTGATCTGAAAGAGTAAAGTGGTGGCTAATTACTTCAAATACAAAGATGTTATCTCTCTGAGAAGTACAAGGATCTATTGTTTGACTAATCCTTTAAACCGGTTAGTTCTGGAACAGAGGGCGGAGGGAGGAATGAGGAACAAGACTGTCATAAATTATAGTTAGTAGTGGGATTATTTTATTGCTCTGACAAATTCTAGTCAACTGGATAATCTGCAGACACGTTATGTACATCTCTCTAGATGACATCAACAGTGAGCTTTTATGTGTTATTTTAATTCTGTGTGTCAAGAATCTAGTGCAATCCCAGAGGACAGGCACCATCTCACTCCGGTCTGCATTTCACGCCGCCCGACTTGCCGGCGCTGCGTTCCTCCTTCTTCAGAGCACGCAGAGAGTGAGTGAGAAGCGCCAGAAGGCGGTGTAGCTGCGTTTCTGGACCAGCCTGTTCGGTGTCCGGGGGGGGACGCAGAGCACTGGGGAAGCTGGGCTCTTTTATTTTTTACTTTTTTCTTTTATTTTAAAGACAAAAGAATGGAGACATATGAACCAGAAAAGCCATAAACAATACAGAAAATACAAAGTTATACAGAATATAGTAGGGAATTAGAACTGGATGTTGTATTACATAGTTATCTTCGCATTAGTTAACACAAAAACATTAAAGGAAATACCAAATTATAGAGAAGATAGTAGAGAATTTGCACTGGATGCTGTATAATATAAGGTTATCTTCACTTCTGTTAATACAAAAACGATTGAGGAAATACAGAATTATAGAGAACATAGAAGGGAATTAGCTCTGGATGCTGTCCTACATAATGTTACCTTCGCCTTTGTTACTCAGTTACACAGATGATGGCCCACTTGATCATTCAGTTTTTCTCCTCCCTCATCTCCGTTGCCCTACCACTCAATCAGTCATCTTCCCTGTGATAACTGTACTCCTGGGTTTATCCATATCCTTGGACTCTCGCCTTGGGAAGAGATATAGCTGCCTCAGACTATACTATAACATACATGGGTGTATACAAACTGCCATGGTTGAGGTGGGAAAGCACATATGCTCACAGCGGACCGCCCGGCTCCACCCTGTCGTCGTGCTATGGGTGGGGGCGGGTCCACTCCATGAGGTGCCCTAAGCGGGGCCCTCAGCGGAGCAGCCACGGGACCCACTGCGGAGCAGCCGCGGGACCCACTGCGGAGCAGCAGCGGAGCAGCCATTGGGCCCACTGCGGATCATCGCGTGGCCCACTGCAGAGCAGCCACGGGGCCCTCAGCGGAGCAGCCGCGGGGCACGTGCCCCCATCGGGGCACCCTCTGTGACCCTTTTGGCTCTGTCCCGTTGCCTTGATGCCAGAGGCCCTTCTCCTCCCACCTCCTCCTGATCTCCAGCATTACCGTTCCCCATCCCTTGCAGCTGGGCAATGGGTCTCCAAAGCTGAAGCTGCGAATGCCAAAACGAGGGCGTGGGCCAAGGGTGTGCTTGGAGCGGCGACCTCCTCCCTCTCCGTCTCGTCTCCCTCCGACTGCGCCATGGCGGATCTCAGATCCCCTCCTCCAGAGGAGGTTTTGCTTAGTCTTTCCGAGGGTTTCCGTTCCCATTTCAGATCCTTCTTGAGTTCAGGATATCCACCTCTTTCCTTTCTGTCCTTCACGTGTTGCTATATTCCTATGTCTGAGTGGCATTCCTCCGGGAGGTTCTCTCTCTGCTGCCTACCCGGTCTCCATGGGTTCATACAAGGTTCATATATGCAAGCAGTATGGAGACACTCTTGTTGCTCGTATTAGTAGTTTGGGGTGAGTCCTGAAGCCTGTGGACTCAGGAACAGGTGGTGATTGCACAGGCCGCCAAGGCTCAAGGTGCTCACAGAGGGCGTTCAGGGTGGGAGCCGAAGCCCAGTAACTCAGTTCATGCTTCCTGCTTGATGCTGGAGTGAGAAGGGCGTGGGGCCGTGTGATCCACCTCCATCCGCAGCTCTCTCTTGCTGTTGTGCTCCAGTTCCCGTTTGTTCCTTGGCTGGATCCCTGGGAGTTGCTGTGGCTCTGATGTGGGTGCC